>JAMLFY010000015.1:10829714-10847714 GCA_030441495.1 Dalbergia oliveri | reverse complement strand
TCACATGCACACCTATCAAACTTCCTCTAATTGATTTTCAACATATCATTTAAAGGGAAAAAAATATAAGGACAACTACAAAGCAAAACCAACCATGAATAGGACACTTATTTTCTCTTGAATGATAATCTGGTTGATCAATACAGCAAAATTTAAGCAAAGAATAGGTGCTACACCATCTCATAGGGGAAAAACAATCAAAATTCAACTTTCTTTCTTTGTTGTCCTTTTCAACTTCTAGCTCAGAACTATGATTAGTGATTTTAAATGGCTTGAAGCATAATTTCTGAGCCTCTGAAGGATCTTCCTTTCACTAATGCGTAGCATCAAAGAATGATAAATCTTTCTATCTATAAGAACTAAACTTCCTCAATGCCTCACTATCATCTTCTATTGATTCCAAACCATAGAGACTATCTCTCTCATCGGGAATTGATGACAAAGCATCACATACTCTTTTTGTTAGCAAGGATTTCTTGCTCATGTTACATGACTTAGTTGCAAAGATATTATCACTCAAGAGACTGGTTTCACTTGATTCATGGTGATTTCCAACGATTGGAATCCAAAGGTCCAACTTATGGTAGCCAGGATCTGGCAATAACAGGATGTACAGCAAAATGAGGAGATCAATCTGGGTCTCCATCAAATCAAATCTCAAAATATTCCGAATTTTGGATGCCACATGCAGAATAGCCTAGCCTTCTCTAGAGGAGACCCTTGGCTTCCGTGCTAATAAAAAGACGCGAGGAGCCTCATGCATTACATATTCAATCTGCGCAAAAAAGTAGATAGAGTAGATATTTATGCATAAAAAAATATAATCAAACACAAGCATGTTAACAAAACCCAAAACAAAAAGAAAAGGAGAAATGACTTGCCCTTTCTTTGTAAGCTCTCTGAATTTCAAGATAATTTACTAAAGAAAGTGCATGAAGTACACCTCTATTTTGACCCATGATAATTGCCATATTTTCCAAAAGAAATACAATTATCTAGGTTTTAGTACACCTCAAGATAATTGTACTAAATGATAACAAATTAAGGTATGCTTTAGTACACCTCAAGATAATTGTACTAAATGATAACAAATCAAGGTATGCGATGCAAATACCTGTTATCATCAATATACCCCTTAATCCAATATGTACACTTTAAAATGAGAAAATATTGATTATCTTCAATCATATGATAGGATCCAATCATAAGCCAACAGTTAGGACATTATCCAATTGCAAGATATACAAAAAAAAGGGGGGAGAATGAAAAAGAAAAAGAAAATCAAAATGTTGAGATAAAAAATGGATAATTGCATTTGTGTTTACATACCAGATGAAAAAGAGGCCTTTTTGCATCTACTTTCTGCCTTTCTGAATATTTAGAGACCTTTCCAGAGGTTCCAGGAGATACAGAGAGCAAATCTATTGGACTTTTGACCATCCACTCCATGGTTAGAACTCTCTTTCGACTTAAATGTTGAAATATTTTTGGCAACAACAACAATGCATTAAAAAGAGTAAAACATGAATGTAGTAACAACAAAATCGTTAAAAAGAGTAAAACATTTACCACTATTATTAGAAACCAATGCGTCCTAAATTTACATTTATCATGTATATGGAAAGTTAAGACCCTAATGAAAAGATTTCACCAATACTCTAAATTTTCAAGTTTCTAGAACTCCAATATGAAAACATAATTAAACTACAAGTCATTCATTACCAGAAACTTTGAAGCATTTGCAGCCTCTAAAGTGTAATCCAATTCACCAACAAATCTTTTCCCAAGCTCATTAGCATATAGGCGAGTGTCGCTCTTTCTCTTGGCAAATACCCGTTATCATCAATGTACGCCTTAATCCGTGATGTACACTTTAACCGTCGGCCTTTGTTCCTAAAAACAGAGTACAAAAGAAAGGGCATGAAGTACACCCATTTCTCTCTCTTTCTCGAGCACTTTCTTTGTCCTCCGTGGTTCCCATTTCATTCTCCTCATCTCCACCACCCAATCCGCAACTATCCGACCTATCTCGACGATCTCGCCCCATGCACCTACCATCACCTCATCCTTCTCCTCCATCATGGTCTTAAGCGGAGGGAAGCCGTTGAACCACATGAAGAGGAAGACATCGCAGACTTCTATGACTTCCTCTCATTCTGGTCACCGGTTCGAGGTCTTCGTCGACGGTCCCTTCAAGTCCACTATCCAATCTTTCCTTACCATGCAAGCGCCTCCCGCTCCGTCTACACTCTTTCTTCACATCAAAAAAGAAGAAACTTTACCAATAACCAATCATGGGCCAAAAAAGAAACTTTATCAATCAAATAAACCAGAAACGAAGTGTGAATAAAAAAAAAAAAAAGGAGAAGAAGAAGAATTGATAGATGGGGAATAGGAAGAGAGTACCAGGCAGAGTTGATGGAGAATGGGATCAAGAATCGAATCTGTTTGAAGCTGTGGAGGAGAAGTCACTGGTCACGGCCATGGCGGTGTTAATGACAGCTAGGATTTGACAATCATCATAGAGGGCACATAAAAGTAGTGAAGAGAGAAAACAAAGAAGAGAAAGAAAAGATGAGAGAATATGTGAAGAGAAGAAAGTGTGTATGGTAGGGGTGAGGTGAGAGGGTTTGGATGTTAGGTCAGATTTTTTGCAGGGTAAGGAAGTGCTTATGTGGTGAGAATAAGGTAACTTAGGTTTTAGAATGTGTGTGTGCAGTTTCAGAGCTTTTGTTAATTGATGCATACATGGAACGAATGAAACAAATTAAAAATATTAAGTAGACTTGAAATCAAATGCCACTCTGGTTAAGAGACACAAATGACAGTTTTTTTTTTTTTGGAATCCATTTTATTAAATGGTATAGATTTTTATTTATTTGTGGTTTTTGTGTTGGTACCCTACATAGGATAATAGAGAAATCTCCTTTATATATATATAGGGTAGAAGAAGGACCAGAGGCCCAAATGAGAACATGCTCACTTTCATGCTCCCGAAGGAAGAAATTTTTTTTTACTCTAAGGAGTGTGCTAACATTTTGATGTGAGTAAATTAAGCGAGAAAAGGAAAGTGAGAGATGATGAAGGGTATGATTTGAGTTAGGAAGAAACAATGTTTCGAGAGAGGATGGCAGAATTCTTTAGATGATGGTGTCCCTTGGTTGCTGTCTCACTGATTTGCTTTTGCCAAAAGTGATACTCCCGATCAATGTTATAGTCAACACATGTTCCACTTGTTTGTAAAATGCAATAACATTAAGCATCCCTTATTACAAATTAAATTATTAAGTCCTCACTTGGCCTTAGCCTGAGACCATATTTGGGTCATATCTTGTCCAATCTCAATTTCCATTGAGGTGACGGGATTTGACAACTTCATATTCCTTTTCATTTTCATTTCCAATTGAAAATTGTAAACTCTGAGTTGGGTCTATAGCGAGATTGGAGAAGCTGAGGAGAGAGGTTGAAACATGGTGACAAGATTTTTGAGCAGGAGGTTGATAAGGGGAGAGTATGGGAGGGGTTGTATCTAGTGACAAAGAGGGAGGGGCTACGGGGAAAGGTGGAGTACGAAGAATTTAGGGCAACTGTTCCTTTAGGGACAAAGTTTTGAATGGAAGAACACGCTAGGTGGTTTCACGTAGGGATTTTTTAGAGAAAGCTTAGAAATTCAGTTTAAGGAAGGAGGTAAGTGAAGGCCGATGATTATGTTTACACCAGGTCGAAGAGGTTATTGCGGCCCCAAGGAGAGATGCATTAGTTATTAAACTGCGGGGAAGAACATTGGTTACTTAATGATGAAACAAAGACTGAAACCTCTATGGTGCTTGAAAGGGGATTTCAATATCATGAATATGGGAAATGGTTATTACATGGTCAAGTTTGATCTGAAGAAGATCGTTCCAGGGTGATGGAAGAGGTCCATGGATGATTTTAGACCATTATCTAGCGGTGAAAATGTGGTCTCTAGACTAAAATCCGCTGAGGAATGTTTCAAAAAAATGATGGTGTGGGTCAAGCTTGCTGAACTAAATCTTAGTTAGTATCATGAAGGACTGAAGTCCATAGCTATGGGGCTTGGCAAGTTGATTAAGGTTGATACAACTACACAATCTGTGGGACGAGGGCGTTTTGCTTGCTTCTGTGTTGAGATTGATTTGACTATACCTGTGCCCCGTGAGATTAGGATTCGAGACCATTGGCATACAGTGGAATATGAAAGTTTGCACTTGATATGCTCCAAACGTGGTTGTTATGGTCACCCAGCTAGGTTGTGTTTTAAGGAGGTAGCAAATACCCTTTTTCCAATGATGATGGCTGGTGATAAGCAGGTTGAGTCAATAGTTCAAGCTGGTTTGACTATGCAACCCATTGATCAGGGACGATTGAGTGGGTCATTTGATCTGGGGAAATCTAATAGAGATAGCAAAAATCCCAAAGCTCCTGAGATTCTAGTTGCGGATTCTACAATGGTTAATGATGATGAGGGTTGGGTAACAGTGGAAAACAAGAAAAGCATATCAAAGAAAAGCAATAAGAAGCAGGTTGCAAGCAGATATCTAATACTCCTGGGCTTCACGTGCATGGCTTGCATGCAAAGCAAGTGCAGAATCCCAAAAATAAAAAGGTTGGGGCATCAAACCACGTGCATGCAAAAGGCGAGAGGCTTCAAATTTCTCCTTTAAGGGAGATCTTCCTTTTACTTTCAGTGCTTCTAAACCTCATATAATGTCTCTTGGAGGTCGTTCAATACATGCACAAGCCAAGTCAGTGACTCGATCTTCATAGCCAAAGAGATAGTGGCCCCCATCTCTTGTTGCTTCTCCTTCATTGTTAGAAGATGAGCTAAAAGCCCATAGTCGAAGGGAATATGATTGTCGATTTGCCAATCACCACAATCTCAAGCAACAGTAGTATAAAGGGGATTAGCGTAGTCACGTAAGGTGTTTAGGGGGTTGGTCATTCAAGTGTGGTCTTTATGATGTGCTCAGATTCAAATATTCTAGATTGGAATGTGGGGGAGCTTTCAACAAGATAGCTCATGGTCATATCAAAGAGCTTATCCGTAAGTTTCAACCTTCTATTGTTATCATTGTAGAAACTCATGTTCTTTTCAATAGAGTCAAGATTTTGGCAGTGTATGGATATAAAGCTATTGAGGTTGTTGCGGCATTTGTCATTGGAGGATTTGGATGTTGTCACTGATCATCACTTGAAGTTCAGATGTGTATCTAAATGTCCTCAAGCGATTAACTTGGAAGTGGTTTCGGGGGGTAATGCTTGGTTGCAGCGGTATTTATGCTAGTCTTGTACCTTCTAATAAAGACATTTTGTGGAATTATTTACTCCAACTCGCAGCACTTACCAACTGCCTTGGGTTACTTTGGGTGATTTTAATGAGGTGGTAGATTCCTCTGAAGTTAAGGGAGGTGATCTTTATTCTCACTGGATGGAAAATTTTGCTAGTGTGCTTGATGATTGTCACTTGATGGATCTCTGGGCTGTAGGCCATTGTTATACTTGGTGCAGGAGAGTTAGGGGAATGGCTTGTGCATAAGAGGTTGGATAGAAGGGTTGCATGCTTTGAATGACGATCTTTCTTCTGGAGGCTTTTGTTGAAAATCTCTCCGTCTCCATTCAGATCATGCTCCAATCCTCCTCCATTGTTCTAGTGTGCCTAGTCCTAAAGGTGAGTGCCCTTTCCGTTTTCAGGAGCTTGGACAACCCACCCTCTCTATAAAAGTGTGGTGTGTTAAGCTTGGAGTAAGGAGCAATCCTGATACCTTGCACCGTCTTTACCATGTCAAGAAGGAATCATTGACTTTCAATTCCAAGGTTTTTGGTAATGTGCAGGAAGAAGAAAGAGCTAGAGTCTCATGTTCTTAGTGTTTGGCGGCGGTTGGTGAACCAACCAATCTCTTTGGAGCGGCTTGAGAAGGACCTTCAAGTAGAGTATAATACAGTTTTATTTTAGAAGTGCTTGTTTGGTTTCATAAATCTAGGGAGAATTGGGTTAAGTTAGGTGATAAAAATACAAAGTTTTTTCACTTGTAAACATTGGTTAGAAGGAAGCGGAACAAGGTGGAGGGTTTGCATTTAAAATCTAGGTTTTGGCCTGTTGATCCTGGGAGTTACAATAGGAGGCCCTTCATTTCTATCAATTTCTCTTTTGCTCCATGGAAAATATTGACCTGGATGTCTTAAGTAATAATCATTTGCCTTAGCTTAGCCATGAAGGATGTTTAGCATTAACCAAACCCATTTCTGAGGAAGTTAAGGATCCTGTGAATTTTTATAAGTTAGGTCCAGATGGGTTTCATGCCCTTTTCTTTAAGGAGTATTGGGATGTTGTGGGAAATGATGTAGTTAATGTTGTGCATAATGTTTTTTGTGGAGGACGTGTGATCCAACTCTCTTAATACCTTGATTGTTCTTATCCCTAAAGTTGATCAACTCGCGTATGAAAGATTTTTGCCCAATTAGTCTTTGCAATGTGATTTACAAGATTATTACTAAGGTTTTTGTGAATAGGCTGAGGTCTTTCTTACAATAGTTGGTGGGACCTATGCAAGGGGTTTTATCCCGGTAAGGTTGTATGAACAATGTGATTGTAGCTTAGGAGGTCCTGGTGTACATGAGGAAAACAAAAACTTAAAAAAGGGTTCTTGCGTTCAAAGTGGATCTTGAAAAAGTTATGATAGAGTGGATTGGTCCTTTCTAGAAAGAACTTTGTATGATTTTGATTTTCCCCAACAACAGTGTGGCTTATTATGATGTGTTTCTCATCCTCTGTGCTTAGTATTCTTTAGAATGGTAGCAAGTTGGAAGGGTTTTCTCCAAATCGGGGTCTTAGACAAGGAGATCCTATGTCCCCGTTCTTATTTGTTCTTTGTATATGGAGAGGTTGACAATGATGATCGATAACTTGGTGGAGGTGGGGCATTGGAAGCCGATCTATTTCGCGGGGGGCCTAAGATATCCCACCTTATGTTTGCTAATGATGTTCTCTTATTTTGCAGAGAGTTCCAGGTTCATTTAATTATGCAAGTGCTTAATGCTTTCTGTTCCTTCTGGTATGAAGGTTAACTTCGATAAATCTAGAGCCTTTTGTTTTAAGTATGTTTCTAGACAACGTAGGGACAATTTTACCAATCTATTCATTTTACCACTAATCTGGAAAATATCTTGGAGTTCCTCTTATTGGTGGTAGAGTAACGAAGCTCATTTTTCAACATATTCTTGATAATATTAACACTAGACTTGCAGGTTGGAAAGGGAGATTACTTGATAGGGCTTGTATGTTTACCTTGCCAAGTCAGTTGTTGCTTATTCCTGTGCACCAAATGCAGGTTATGGCCTTGCCTAAAAGGATTTGTGATGACATTACAAAAAAATGTTTATCTAGAATGGTAGTAGAAGTAATAGGAGTTTCAACTTGGTGAATTGGAAACCCTCATACCTTGAAACGGTATGGTGGGTTAGGTGTTAGAGAAGCTAGATGTGTGAACATATCGCTTCTTGGTAAGCTAGCTTGGAAAATCTTGACTCATGATAACAGCTTCTGGGTTTGTATTCTTTCCCATAAGTATCTTAAAGGAGTTGGCGCTAACTTGCTAGAACCCTCGCCTAAGTCTTCTTCCATTTGGCATGCTATTGTGTTTGCTGTCCATAAGCTCGGGAGGATTCTCGTGGGGGGTAGATTGCTCTATCCCTATTATATGATCTTTGCTTTCTTTTTGGTAGACTATGTGAGCTTGTTGACTATGTGCATATTTCTTATACTCACCTCACTATGGGTGATTTGCGGGATGGAGGCATTTGGACTACCTCATCTCTTTGAACTTCTTTATCACCCTAACTTTGGACCTTAATTCAAGATTTGCTGAATATTAGTCGGTTTCTTCTTAAGTAGGCTGGTTTTGGGCCAAGCTGGGAGTGACATTTACTCTCCCGTGCTTATAAGTGGTTATTGTTTCAATATTTTCCTTGGGTTCCTAATCTTAATTGGAGCTAGATTTGGAAGGTGATAGTTCTGAGAAGGTCAAGGTTTTGCTTTGGTTATACACTCATGGTAGCTTGCCTACCAATTCTTTGTTTCTATCGTAGCATGGCAGCTGAACAGTGTATGCTCGCACTGTGGCCAAGAGGAGACTCTTCTTCATTGTCTAAGGACTGTTTTAAGAGCCGTAGCATTTGGAATAATATTGGAATGCATCTTTTTCTCGGTTTGAGATTGATAATCTGGTTGTTTGGGTGAAAGATAGTGGTAATGGTGTTCTTTTTTTGGCTACTTTGTGATGGACTTGGCGGAGTTGTAATCAGCATATTTTAGTCCTGACCCTTGGTCTTCCCTATGGTGGCCCTGGCGCGGCTTCTCACAGATGACATTACTTGCTCTCTAGTCAATTGTGGCGATATGTCAATATGGTGTCCTCCTCCCCATGGTGCTGTTAAGTTGAATGTTGATGGTAGTGTGTTATGGGAACGGGGGTTAAGGGCTTTGGTTGCATAATTAAAGACTTTCATGGTGGATGGTTGGCTTCCTGCTTGGGATCAGTAGATGAGATGCGTATTCTTCGAGTGGAGCTTAAAGTTGTTTGGCATGGTCTTTCCTTAGCTTGGATGCTTGGATACCATACTATGTATGTTGATATGGATTGTTTGGAGGCCTTTTTGGTTGTGTCTCCTAGATTTCTCCTTATCATTTGGACCTTCGTTTGCTCCTTCGTATCCATGCGTTGACTTTGCACAACTTGAATATTCATTTTGGCTTAGTCCTTAGAGCTGAATTGTTAAGCGGATCATGTGGCAAAGATTGGTGCTACATTAAGGTTTGGATTATTTAAGGTGGCATAACCCTAGAATATAGCTCAATAACATTATTCTTGTTGATCTAACCAACTAGTCTTGATTGTGTCTTTGTATTTTTCTTACAAAAAAAAAATTATTGAGTCCTCAAATTTCACACACTATTTAATCCCTTAAAAAGAAAAACTAAACTCGTGGTTCTTCAAAATTTTAATAATAAGATATATTAGTTCTTGTGTGTATTTGATTAATGGAAATAGGGAAAGTAAAATGAATATATGTTTAGTATTTTTGTGCCTCCTAACATATAATATGTGTTTTAGATTGTATGTTCATATATGGATAATAGTTGAGTATTTGATAAATCTATTCTGTATATAATTAAGGTTATTCATAATTTTTATTGATTATAAAATTTATTTTTATATATTAGATATTTTAATTTATTAAAATAACATAAATGACTAATTATATAGTAAAACTATTCATTTATTCTCTTTCATTATTCAACAATTTCGTCTATCGAAATAGAAATTTTTTTTATAAAATAAGGCCTCTATTGTTTGCCAAAGGTCGTCTATCAAAATTTTTTCAATTTTATCTATATGATATTCAAGATGTTGCCACTGATATTAATTCAGGAAGTACCAAAAGAATGACTAATTTCATGAGCATATTCATTTATAATTTCTTTAATTTATTTATTTGGCTATATAATTATTTGAAAATAAATTCAAATATTAAATTAGACATTTCAATTTATCAAAATGACATAAAAGGAAAGGAGATGTAATTAAAATGATATCAATTAATGTTATTTATGTTTTCTTTACTTATAACATTATTTTTAAACTAGAAAGGAAGTTCTAATTGAGATGAAATAAATTAAGATTATTTATGATTTTTTTTTCCTGATTATAGCTTATATTTTAAAATTGATATTTTAATATACTAAAAGGACCTAAAAGAAAATGAGGTGTAATTGAAAAGAGTTTAATTTTGATGCACTGACGTGTAAAACTCTTTTACACTACCATCCAATCACATCTTCTTTTGTATGACTTTTCAAATAATGGGGGTTGAAAGTAATCATATTTCCTAATATGTTAATTACATGATTGGATGAATGTATAAAACTTCTTTACATAAGTATATTCCAATTAAATTCATAAATTAAATTTATTCATAATTTTTATTAATTATAAAATATATTTTTATAAATAAAATATTTTAATTTACTAAAAGTATGTAAATAGCTTGGGATATAGTAAAATTATTCTCTTATTCCCTTTCATTATTTAACCTTCATCTATTGAAATATGTAAAATTTTCATAAAAATATACTCCTTATTGTTAGTTAAAGATCTCTTGTTGTAACTTTTTCAACCTTATAAATATGATATTCAAAATAAGATATAAAATATAATGGCTCATCTTAAGTACATACTCATTTATATTTTGTTCATTATTTAATTAGTTAGCCATTAGCTTATTTTCAAAATTAATTTATATATTCAATTGACTATAAGGTATATTTAATTAATTTTTTTTTCTTTCAATGATGATCAACAAATTATCTTTCATTATCATCCCGCACATCATATAAGTAAAATGATTAGTATAAATAAAAAGAATGAAAGAGACATTATACATCAAAAGCTAATCAGGTTTGATATATTTTTTAAGTTAAATTTAATTATACATAATTTTAATCTGTTAAAAGATTATGATATATAACTTCATACAATATGGACCAAACAATATATAATAACATAAAATATAATATTAATTTATCATATCATACTTAATACATCATGTCAACTACTCTAAACTGATTCTTCCTGTTTTTCATTTAAACTTTAAAATTCCAGAGGAAATAATTTTGCGTGGATGTCTGAACTTAATTATACGTGGCTTATCATAAAAAATCTCAATAAATAAATAAATAAATCAAAAGAAAAAGTTTTATGAGGCTTGGCTTCATCTAAAATAAAATTAGAATAAATAACTCATATAGTTCCTGAAAAAATTTTACAAGACTATTTAGTTTATCAAAAATTGAAATTAAACTTGTAGTCGCTCAAAATTTAATAATAGGATAATTAGTCCCTTCTGTATGTATAGGATTCACATTGACTTGCTAATATAATATTAAATGATGTATATGTCATTTGAGATGAAATAAAGTTTAAAATGACTTATTTTGGTGGTTGAAATTTATAAAATAAGTCATTTAAATATTTATTATGTCATAAAATGATTCATTTTATATAATTTTAGATATTAAAATTAATATAATATGTTTCAAAATAGTTTTATTTATCTTGCCTCTAATATTTTAATGGCACATTATCATTATACTATATCACATGTATAAATCTATTAATAAAAAAATTAACAAAAAACCTAATATGTTCATCATTATTAATTTTAAAAGACCATAATTAATTTTTTTTAAATAAAATAGGCTGATGTAAAAATGTCAATAACGAAATAGATATTCAAGCCATAATAGAGAGTTAAATGCTTTTTGTAGTTGTTACAACAACATGTTTTAGCCATGAGGTAAACGTGAGCGTCAAACGAAGAGAAACAGAATAGATCTCTCTTTCATAAAAGTGGGGTGACTCCACTTTGTTCCGCCAACCTTTATATATATATATAAACAAAAAATTTTAGGGACCAACGCAGACGCAGATTCACCTAACCCTCTCTCTCTCTCTCTCTCACACACACACTGTTGATCTATTGCCGCCCCTTGTATATTCCTTCTTATCATCCTCTCGTTTTAATCGCCGTTACCAATTCACACTCATTCTTCAATTATCTCTGATACCCTTTTAGCCTCAGAATAATTTTTTTTAAAGCGACCAATCTAACAAGAACAACAGGGTTGATCACAAGTTTTTGATTCATGGGTGGGAGAGAATTCAGCTATTTGATGACAAAAAAGATGGGTTGTTCTCTGTTTCCCATTTGGGGTCTCAATGGGGTCTCAATCATCATGAAGAAGGTCAAAATCAATATCAATATCACCCTGGTGGCTTGTTTGCAAGTGTTGGCCAAATGGGAATGGGGTTTGGTGTTCAACAACCACCACCACTACCACCACCAAACACTTCTTCTGATTCCCAAGGCAGTGTTGGTGTCAGGATTCCCTGCACTGAGTTGTACCTCAAGTACGTGCAATCAGAAGGGAAAATGAAGATTGTTGGTCTTCCTGAGATGGAAGAGGAAGAGTTGGTGGTGGAGGAAGGTGTGATGAGCAAGAAGAAAAAGTGTGGTGGTGCCCTTAAACTGAAGGTTAAGGTTAGGAACCCTCCTCTTAGGAGGTTGATTAGTGGTGCTTTTGCTGGTGCTGTGTCAAGAACTGCTGTTGCACCTTTGGAGACTATAAGGACTCATTTGATGGTTGGGAGTAGTGGGAATTCCACTGGTGAGGTGTTCCAAAATATTATGAAGTCTGATGGGTGGAAAGGGTTGTTTAGGGGTAATTTTGTCAATGTGATTGGGTTGCACCTAGCAAGGCCATTGAGGTATGACATATAATGTTCCCATAAATTTTGAGTTATGAAAGATTTTTCCCTGCTACCCTTTGCCATGCGTGTTATGCACTTGTAGATATATATATTTGGTGTTTGGTTGTTTGATTTTGCAATCATGTTTTCCAATGTATAAGAAAAAAAAGTGTTTTAAGAGATTCTTGTGTCTGTGGTTAATCATCCTTGCTGATAATCACGTCATGAATTCTGGATTTTTTGAAATATCGTATGTTTGCCAACTAGAAGTTGGTTAGTGGTATGCTGTGTAGAGAGGCCTTCACATAGTTTCCAAGTTTTTTTTTTTTGAAGGCCATCACCACAATACTTGATAGACAGAACATCTTACCAGAATTTTGTATTAGCTAGCACGTGCTAGTCCACCGTACATATTTATGGCAAATAGTTTGTTTCGCTGTCACAATTTATGTCTAGGTTGCAATTTTATTTGTTGGATCTCCCTTACCACCTCTTAAATCCTCTAGCAGTTTGTTGTTGAAATTTGTTTGATCTATGTCGACAAAGAGCTTTCTAGTTTCTTTTTGCCTGGGATGATAGGGATGGATGTTGATTATATTAAATTCTCTTCAATTTAGGACAATGTGCCACTTGCCTCTAGTGTCATATATGCTCTACTTAACCTTATGCAGCACACAACGTTCCACTTGTTAATGCTCTTCCCTCTTAATTTTCTTTCATTCTTTGTTGTCTTTTTATGAGGTTACCTCTTTATTTTTGGCATACGCTGAGATGCTTTAAAAGTTTAACAGGAGGTTGACATCGCTTTTGGTGGCCTTTATTTAGGTGATAGTTATTTGGTCTCTCCTGCATTTTTCCCCTTGAAGGCAAATCACTTTTTCTCCAAGTTTACCTAGCATGATGAGCTTGCTTAATTTAATTTAGTGATAGAATACCAAACCATATACATGATAAGAAATAGCACTTGCTTTTGCTTTGAAGGGAGTATTTGTTGCTTTCAGACAACCATAGAATCTCAAAAAATTTTGTAACTTTGAACTTAAAGCCATTACAAGAACCCTTGTCTTGTGTGCCACACGTTTCCTTCTCTGACTGCATTTAATGCAAAGAAGAGACAGTCATGGATGCAATGTATCTTTGCATTGATAGATAAAAAGCAATGTTTATTTCTGTTAGTCTTTTGCTGTAAATTAACAAGATGCAATTTGACAAGAATTAGCTTATCTTTATGACAGGGACCAAATCTACAGTGACATGGTACTTTTTTAACTAACTCATTATATTTCACTTGTTTCCGCAGCTATTTGCTTATGATACAGTTAACAAGAACCTATCGCCAAAGCCTGGGGAGCACGCCAAACTCCCTATTCCTGCATCATTGATTGCAGGTGCCTGTGCTGGAGTTAGTTCAACTATATGCACATATCCTCTAGAGTTACTCAAAACTCGACTAACCATCCAGGTGCATAAATATAAAAATAAACTTGAGCATGC
Organism: Dalbergia oliveri; assembly: GCA_030441495.1. Taxonomy (NCBI): domain Eukaryota; kingdom Viridiplantae; phylum Streptophyta; class Magnoliopsida; order Fabales; family Fabaceae; genus Dalbergia; species Dalbergia oliveri. The sequence goes on along the minus strand of JAMLFY010000015.1, from coordinate 10,833,894 downwards.
TTTCCATAATTATCTTGTGGCATCCTACCAAAAAATTGAAAGGATATTTAAGCTGGATTGGTAATTTTGCAGAGAGGTGTCTATGATGGTCTAGTCGACGCATTCATGAAAATAATTCGAGAAGAGGGTCCAGCCGAACTTTATAGAGGCCTCGCTCCTAGTCTTATAGGAGTTATTCCATATTCTGCTACCAACTACTTTGCTTATGACACATTAAGGAAAGCGTACAAAAAAGTTTTTAAACAAGAGAAGATTGGCAACATTGAAACCCTTTTGATAGGATCCGCAGCTGGGGCCATATCCAGTAGCACAACTTTTCCGCTTGAAGTGGCGCGCAAGCATATGCAAGTGGGAGCCCTGAGTGGAAGGCAGGTTTACAAAAATGTGATCCATGCCCTTGCAAGCATACTTGAACAAGAAGGTATCCAGGGTTTGTATAGAGGGCTGGGACCAAGCTGCATGAAGTTGGTGCCAGCTGCAGGTATCTCATTCATGTGCTATGAAGCTTGCAAGAGGATATTAGTAGAGGATGATGATGAAGAGTAGGATTAGTCTATTTATCCAAGTGATGCTCTCCTTGAGGGCTAAGAGGTATAACTGCATAGTTTTTTTCCCTCCTTTTAAAAAGAATTCGGTTAAATTATTTTGGGTTTTCTTTTTAGATTAATGGATTCTTTTTAATCCCCTAGTCACTTTTGATAGGCAATTGAGAATGGAATTACGGCTTGATTCATTTTACTATTATAATTTGGCTAGTCTTTTCATCTGTCACTTGGTATTGTACTTACTACTACTAGTCTGTCCTGGCTTTCTCTGGCTTAACTGCTCAGTTTTAAGGTGAAAATAACCCGGATTGTGTGATTGGTTGTGTACTCAAGACTAAATCTTGAAAAAGACAATTGTCAGGGACTTCCTAATTGCAGCAGCCAGCAGTAAGCTCCAAGAATAAGAAGTGATGCCAACCGCAGTACTAAAGCACCACTTATAATTTAAAAAGTGACAATTTTTTTGAGCAGTGATCTAAATTACTAGTATTCTATTATTGTTAGGTAATATGCCAAACAACACTTAAGGGTTTGTTTGGTTTCTATTTTTATTTCATGATTTTATTCTGTGTTTTCTATTTTTAAGATTTTATTAAAGAAATAGTAAAAACAGTGAAAATGATAAAATCTTGTTTTCAAATTTCATTTTATGTTTTCACATTTGACAATGTAAAGTATTTTACATTTAATTACTTATTTATTTCGGATAAAGAAATGTATTTTATGATAAAATCCTATTTTCATTTAATAATTTCATTTTCTTACTTCACATTTTATTGACAATATAAAGTATTTTACAGTGATAATATATCAAAATTGAACAAATAACAATAAATTGAAAAAGACTTGGAGCAGTACCAATAAAAAAATTGAAGAAGACCTGGAAGCACGGTAAATAAACAATGGCTGATATATAAACACTTATGCACATAAAAATTAAGGAAAATGAAAAATAAACACACATGGGCACTAAATAGCACCTTGTTTTCTTTCATTAAATTAACCTCACACATGATTTGTAGTAAGAGGGCAATAAAACTATCACAAACAATACAGCTCAACTATGAACTGTCCCGGTACCAAAAAGGAACACATCATAAAAAAACAAAATAATAGACACAAACACAAAGGCTTTTTCGTTTTCCAATCTTATCAAAGCATAAAACCCTTCTTCACTTGCTTCCTCAATTGCTATATACACAATTGCAACCCTGGAAGTCTCTCCAAACAGAAACAATAGAGAAAGGAGAGCTAACATGAGTGTCTAGCAATTGATGCCACATTGACTATTAGCAGCATTTGACGAGTCACTGATGAAGGGGTCAATCCTAACCCACAGCAAGGAGAATATAGAAGCAAGGAGAATGGACCAAACAATAACAATGGTTGGAGTGCGGTTTTGCCTACCAATAGACCCTTCAAGAATGGGTATAGATGAGCAATGACCCAGATAGCAAAGAAAAGCTTGCCAAATAATGGACCCCAAGACTGGTAACCACTATTTATGGCATACGACACACCAGCCACTATCCCTACCAGGTTCACTATAAGCACTGTTGTAGGAGGGATCAGAAGTGATGTCCATTTGAACACATAGAGCTCGCAAATTCTCCATCATCGTCCGACGCCTTGACGTGACAGTGAAGTTTGTATCAATCCCAGCAAGCACCTTAAGAAGCCCTTGGAATACAGCAAAAAGATGAGCAGATGTACCACCAATAACCCAGAATTGTTCATTCCTCCACCAGTCTTCTATACCAACCCCACTCCACCTAAGCTCAAGAATTGAAGTAACAAAGATAGAGACAAAGAGTAGAATGAACCACATGCTAGCAAAGTTGCTTATCTGCACAAAATTAACCAAATGTCATCACTTAATAGATTTCCAATAAGCACACACAGTTCAATGTAATTCTCAGACTGCATAAGAAATTGTAGAGTTATCCAATGGGAATTGAAGCTTTGAGAAGCAATAACTTACCTCAGGAATAATAAATTTATTTGTGAGTAGACAGAAAGCAGGAAGGATACAGTAAGCAATCAGTGGGATTGAAGTAAGAGGGTAGACAATAGTGTTGATATAAGCCAGCCTTTGCAGAAGCTTCAATCTTCCATTGTAGCCATACCACAGGGGACAGTGCCTGCTTAGAAAGATCTCGATTGAACCCAAGGCCCACCGAAGCACCTGATTAAGACGATCAGAAAGATTGATAGGAGCAGAACCCTTGAATGCTGGGCGAGGCGGCATGCAATAGATGGAAATCCAACCGCGAGCATGCATCTTGAATCCAGTCAAGATATCTTCAGTCACAGAACCATATATCCATCCGATCTGTTGGAGTCACAAAAGGTTTAATTAATAAACTAAACACGAGTGCTGTTAATATCGCTTTCTAGACATATGAATACCATAGGACAGGTTCCAAAGCACAATAGTGAATAGCTGAACTCACCTCTTTGCCCCATTCTGTCTTGTCTTCGTAACCACAGCTGATAACATGGATTGCTTCCTTCAGTAGAGATGCAGGATTGGTTGAAGGAGGAATGCCACCCTGCTCCATAAAGGTGGCAGCTATAAAAACTGTGGACTGGCCAAAGCGCTTCTCCAAGCTCCTCTGAGACATAAGAAGTGACCTTTCATCATCATACCCTGCAAAAGGAAACAAATGCATTAATTATCACCAAGGATGTAGACCTTCATCATATAATCAAAATCTATCAGGAAATTCTTTCTGGCAACCTATTGCAATTAGTGTAAATTTTCAGTGGGAAGGAGAATGCAATCACAGTATATTTAACTTAGAAATCCACAAGCATAAGCAATTATAAACAGAGAGTTAAGGGAAAGCAATTTTCATAGTAGCAGACCTTCAACACCCTCTTCTATGTCTTCCACATTGAAGATAGGAATGGTTGATTCAGTTCCTTTTGCAGCCCTCTTCTTGTCAGTGTATTTCTTATTCCACCCTTCCCTTCTTTCTAGGACCACAACAACTCTTCGCAATAATATTAGGCTCCAAATCTTCCTCAGTCAAAACAGGATCATAACCATATAGAGCCTGCCTATTGAAACAACAACCAGTTCCCACATACACTGGTCCCTGAATACCATCCAGACCTTTTAAGTTGATCTGCAAAGTAGAAAAAATAACTGAAATTTAGCTCAAGCAACTGAGAGCAATTCAAGGAAAGAAAATATTTCCATCTTCTAACTCCACAAAATATGAGACTTACATCAAAGAACACAATATTGCGATTGGCATATCGATCGTGCAAATCAATACCATCAAAACGCTGAGGGAATTGGACATAACATGTCTTCTTTCCAAGAACAGGATCCATCATGAAACACATGGCTTCTTTAAGAGCTTTACTGTTATTGAAATAGTGGTCACAATCGACGTTCAAAAGATATGCACCATTTGTCAAGACAGCAGACACTGAATCTACACCACACAAGATAAACCACAGTTAGATCTGCTTACATGCAAAAGCATCTGTATAAAGTTTGTAGGTTCTTTTCCATATACAGTTTTCTAAAATAGCTAATGAACAAAACCAACTTCAACACAATGGCCATAAACTCAACAATGCAAAATAAGACAACTACTCAAAAAATAAACGTATGCATCAGG
>JAMLFY010000015.1:10690827-10829214 GCA_030441495.1 Dalbergia oliveri | reverse complement strand
CAATTTTATTTCACAGTTTTTGCATTTTGTATTTCGGTTGCTTTGAAAAACTCTTCCAGTCTTCCTCTCCTTTGAGATGGAAAAGTTGGCTGTCTCTATGAAGTTAATTAGGCATATCAGATCTTTTGTTGTATGTGATTGATGTTCAGAGGGAACCATTGTTTGGTGGATAAATAATGTGAGTACATTAATTGCAATTTTTGTTTGTTTGGGTTCTTTAATGATTTCATGTCGCTCAATTTAACTTACTTCTTTCAAAGATATTTGCCACAATTAAATCTTAATCTCATTTAGCTTTATGCTCCTATTGTACTTGGCACATGGCCTTTTAATAAATAAAATTAAGGTGTCTTTGGCTAAAGAGTAAAAATAATAGTAAATTTTTCATAAATAAATTTCATATATAATATTATATATGGAGTCATAAAAGTTTACACCTCTTTTAAATCCCCAAGCAAACATACCAAAAGAGTAAACAATTTTTTTATCCTAATATTTTTAATTTGATATCAATTTGATCCTAACAAATTTTTTTTACAGAAAGTTGATTTTACTAAAACTTTTTACGTCCATTTAGTTAAAATCAATTCAATCATATCAGTTTCTATTTTGACATATATTTAGTCATTTTGTCAAAGTGAAAATTGAATAAAATGATTAAATTAATGTTAAAATAAAAAATGTTAAGACTTAGTTGATGTAAAAAATTGTTAGAAATAAATTGTCAAATTAAAAATTAAAATAGTTATTTACTCTAAGATTTAAATGGTGTAGCTCAATTTACTTGCGCACTTGGAAGCATTGAATTTATATCAATGGCTGGTTTCACACACAACACTTCAATTAGCACCACCCCGAATGAATGGACCTCAGAATTTTCAGTCAGCTGATGAGTATATTTATATAGTTCTTCAGCTTGTGAGAGCTATAGATTGCATCCTTCTTTAAATAACTCATTCTCTCAACTCTGAAGCATATATTTTTTTTACTATATACTAGGTTTAGTGCTGGGAGAATTGAGATGTTATTATCTAATTATAATGCTGATGGGTATTTCTGTATTCGAAACATAAATATTTACATTCATATACATTGCATAGGTTTTGTTGAGCATGTACATTGCTAAGGTGGTGATTTCTCTAACTTATATAATAATTAATTTATAGCAAGTCAATATTAACGATTTTGTATTTATTCAAAAAAAAATTCAGTACAATAAATTCACATCTTTATTAAATTCAACCACTCATTAATTTTTATAGGAATTTTTGTAAGATTAAAATTATGGACACTTCAACCGTTATCTTATCAAGGATATAAACAATATTACTTACTTTTTTGTCAATAAAAATAATGTACATTCAATGGCTTGAAGAAGTAACGTCCTGAATATTATAAGGTTTTATATCTTATACTACAATTTCATATTAAAAATCTTATTAAGACAATGATACTCACATGATGAAAGAAATTAGTTATAAAACATTTTTTTTTATTAATATTGATATCTTAAAACAAGTGCCACTAGACATATATATTGCATAAAAGATTTATTTATTTTTTTACAATGGTGCCTAATCAAACAATTGAAAACAATATTTCTTCATAATTATTTGATAACAATATTTCTTCATAATGTATATCATATATATCAAATCAATAGTTTCTATGATTTTAAATATGTTAGTATATAAAAATATATCAACAAACAGACTACCAGCCCCATGCATCACAGTAGGATAAAATATTTTGCTTTCAGAAAGATGACTCAGACAGCAAAGTGCCACAATTTTTTCGAGATCTTTTATGTTGCCTCTGAAAATAAGGGTGGAAATTTCTAACTCCATCCAAGTATAATGGCGTTTGCATTTCTACCAGGCGTGAGACCTACAAATCATTTCAAGAAAGACCCAATGTTAATATTTTCTCTCTTGCTTTCAAAGGTTCAGAAAATATTTACAGAATTTAGGAGATAGCTAAATGGTGGAGCACGAATACAACCAAGAAACATTTAGAACCGTCTAGGCGTTTGCACAAACGCATTTCTAGTCTGTCAAGTTTTTCTTTTTTCCCTTAAAATTTTAGGTACAAAATCTGTCAAAAGGTTTTAAATTTACAAGGTATATTACAAGTTACAACATAATCTCTGAGCATAGGGCAAAGCAGGTCAGAACAAACAAGCTATGCAGCCTCTAATACATTAATTATTCTCATGCAGATAATATCCTCACCAACCCTTTCCAGACTTCCATTTGGTCCTACTGTCAACTTTTTTAAAACCCAAGAGAGTTACCGTATCCTTAGAGGGGTTTGTGCAGATAAAATCGGCCCGGTATCATTATCACAATCTCGACACAACAGACGCTGGCCATTGACAATTTCAAATGTCTGAAATATATGCAAAGAAGATGGTTCTTTGATAAATCTAAAGGTAGGAAGATCATAATCTTATCTTCACTGCAACCTTGTGATAAAAAAGATTCTAATTATGAAATCCTTTCAAAGTTTATACTTTGTGGCCTCTTTATCTTACTACATCCTAGATGACTTCATCACTGAACACAAATTATGTTTCACTAACGGCTCGTCAGTCGGTTGACTGTGAATTATTATAATCTGCAGCGCCAGTTGTGTTTAGCTTGGTTTCCATAAGCAATTTCATATTTCTAATTGAAACCAAATAAAAGTGATTTGTACTTCAAGGGTGTTTTAGAATTAGGTTCTCAGCACCGTAATACATGAGTTTTCTCTATAGCCTCTTGGATTTAGTTTGTTGACGGTAAATCTGGACATCTGGGCTCCAAGGTGATTCTTCATGTAAAGGTTTCACTTTTTCTTATCATGAAAGGAATGAATGGCATATTTTTTTTTTTTCTTGCATATCTTCTGTCTGCTTTCTTTCTTTATATTGGTGCTTGATTAATAGTGGACACGGTTGTGTCCTTCACGTAACTTTTCATGCATGCCAGAAAAACTACAGTGGGTGTTACGCCTAGGGCTTTTGTTGACAGGCTCGTGCCAGGAGACACAAGGGGTAATAATAGGTTTATAATGATGTGGACAAGTCTAACACACGTCTGCTGGCAAACAATGAATTTCAGAGGGTAAAGTGTAAAATTGAAGTTTCAGAGTGAAGGTTGGCAGGAAGGTCACAAAAGGGAGTAATGCTATTCAGTACGAAGACCGTTCCAAGAATTCAGTACGAAATCAGTTAGATGAAGGAAATCATGATAGAAAGAGAAAGAGAGAGAAAAAAACTAATAGAAGGAGAGAATAAAAAAAACTACTTTCACGAGAATGATTAATGCAAAAATCTATGAATTGCAATTTGTACAAAAAAAAAATTCTGTAAAAAAGGGGGGCTAATGTGGTGGTATAAACAACCCAGCAGGGTCTACATGAGGCAATGCCTATTTATCAGCACACTGGTTATGTGAGAGAGACCAGGCTTAATATCAATTCCTGAAACGATGAGTTACTTCAAAGTTTCCTTGAATTGCCTCTAAAGTCCTTATATAACTTAGCACCCATTATCACACAACATATAAGAAACTAGTATATGCTTAGGCTCACAATCAAGTGGCAAACATGTTCAGGAAATAGATCATATAATTTAATTGACAAATGCCACAACAATAATTGTAGTCTGGAACAAGAAATTCTAGATGGAACCAAATCAGCAATGTGCTCACTAATGATAAAGCTGGGAAGGGTTGCTACTTACAGCTCTGTGAAAAGCAAACATCTCTTCTTGACCAGATAGTATGGATGTGATACCAACAGGGGTACCTCCTGAACCCAGGTTACCTTCAGCTAAAACATTGCGAAGTTTTCCACCTTCGGTCTCTGTTTCAAACTGGAAACTGGAACCAAAACAAAGAGTGAGGAAGTTCAATTACCATTGCAAAATTTAATTAGGACCACTAGACTACCATCAAAGTTGATAAGCCTCATATCAGCATTTCTTTATACATTACTCAGAAATTTCCAACTATAAACTCAGTGGCTATGACATAAAATCACAAATACTATAAGTAAAATACCATAGACAGGGATCTAATAATGATATGATTATATGTTTGCCAGCCTTCTATTCCAAGTTTGGGAAAAATGAGAGAACTAGGAAGTGCAGCTTTCAAATACAGAATATAGGGTCTCAAACTTAACTAGATCAGTAAAATCACTTTTACAATCACCTTGGGTTCTATGGAACCTAACACTACAAAAAACTGTTTACCAAACATAAAGGTTGGTTAAATTGAGACTAAAAACCCTTCCTTATTGCCTAGTGTTACATTTTATGCACGCCACATGGTGGCAAGTGTAACTTTTCCTAGATTGGTCAAACATAAACTTGCTGCACAATCACAGGGAATAAATAATTTTACATAGTAGTCGAGGAAATAAGTACATATGATAGTTTTTTCACAATTTCATTTCAAACAAGTTTCCAATCAATGGCATTTCACAAACTATCTAGATTTGGGAATTCAGTAGAAACATTTAGAATATGAGCCATCTGTTCCCAGCCACAAGGCAGCAGAAGCAACATATGAGCATCAGAATCAATTACCAAATAATGTATGGACAGGCCAGGCGACAAAAAGAGAAAAAACTATAAACCAATTTTAAGGCATCTAAAACATTCATACTTTTTAATCTGAAAGCTATTTGTGCACCATATACAAATGTACAAAAAAATTACCTCTCAAGGTCAAAAAGTGTGCCATCCTCAGTTCCTTGAAATAACTCATCAATTGAAGAGGATGCCAAACAACACAGGCAACAATGATGATTGTATAACTCATCAATTAGGGTGATAAATCTCCGTGCCTGAAAAGTGGAAATATAAGTAGTTTTTATGCTCAAAACAATACAGGGATATGCAGAGAAAGAAACAAGTTTTTCAACCTATAATTTCTTTTCATACAAAAAATAAGGCAATCATCAACACAGCTGAGGCCAACTCAACTTTTCATTACAAGTACCTTGTCACGGATGCGCATACTCATAACTGGAATGTCAGATAAGAAAACAGTGTGATAGTTTTCCGCAACTGCAATATAGTCGGCTGCACCCAACTGAAAGCCGAAAAAAATGAGGGAAAGCAAGTTATCAACTTATCATACATGCACAAACACAGAAGAAAATTTAAAAGCAAGTAATACTGAAAAAATGAGGATTGAGAAATAATAAAAAAGTATGGCATCAGTACTATACTTACTGTTTTCAATTTTAACAATTAAACTCATAAACATGATCTTCTGGGTATCATATGGCTATCACTTCTCTGACTAGTTTTTTATTCAACCTGACCATGGCCATTCCTTTCCCTTTTCAACTTTACCATTCTCAAACACAAACTTAGAATCTACTATTGATTACTCTAAATATTCATTGACGCTTGATATAAATAATCCCACTTTTGATCGCCATATAGTTGAGGACATTCCCAAAGGTTTGGGGTCTGATTTTGCAAAATTTTTAATATAAATAAATGAGGGCTTTAAGGATTTCACTCAAGGGATGCAAAACACTTACTGTTTCAACTACTAGTGTATTAAAAAAAAGACCGGGTTCTATATTATTTCAATTCTGTACTCCAATTTTACCCAAGGGAATTGTAGTTGACCTCAAGATCATGGAGGAAAGACTAAAAACCACACAAAAAAATGGAATTTAATCATCAAATGTAACATTGTATCTCTAAACTAACTCTTGGAAGTTGTTTTTACCCATTTCATCCACAAGCAGCTTAAAGAAACACACAATGTCGACTTGCCAATTTAGGTGGGGAAAAAGGTCAAGCAACCTGATTTAATGACTATGTTAGCTGAAAAATGATATGGTATAAGTAACCAAACACAAACAAACAATTTACCGGACGACCACAGAGATAGTCAAATGGGAAGCGTGCAACTCCTTCACAACTTTCAGGAACCTCAAGTGTCCTGTTGTAGAAAGAAATTATGAGAGCCAAGTTTATTGTTCACCCTTGTTTGACAGCACTAATATTAATACAAACACACACACACACACACATATATACACACACACATACATATATATTTATTTACATAGGGTACCTTCCAAACATAACCGAGATGGTGTTGCAGATTATTCTTCCTCCAAATCTGCGTGTAACATCATTCCACTTCCTCTCAAACTCATTAACAGCTTCCCTTTCAATAGGCCAGAAATAGTGCACCTACATTTGTATTCCCGTTGAAATCCAAAACTTGTTCCAATTAAAATATTATACTTCAAGATAATCAGAGTTTTACACAATTTAATTTTGTGTAGATTTGAAATTTGTGCATTGTTAGCACTTAACAATCCAAATACACCATGTGCGGATAGAACAACTATAGTTGGAGCTGGAATGTTACCACAAGCTTCATGAAATGAATCCTTTTTTAAAACGAAGAATTATACAGTAACAATTCATTAGTATTTCATGAACTTGAAAAAGTTGTATATATTGTGACTCTTGTGCCCATAATTATGTTTCCAAGGTAAGAAAGAATTGACAACAAAAGCAAATTGACAATGAATTGGTATTTCATGAACTTGAAAAAACTGTATATACTGCTTTGGTTTACAAAATCGTTAGCTATCCATTTACGGTTCATCAACTATCATGTCCCATGCTACACACCCTCAGAGAATGAAGACCATCCCACTGCCAGTCAATTTGACATGGCCTACATAAATAGCAACATGGATACAATGAGACATTTATTAACAGGCCATTATAGATAATGGGACACTGCATGTGTCCGTTAATCCTGTGGCACATATTCATGATTATCAATTTTTATATTTTAATTTTTGATAACTTCAGTACTATAGATTGTAGATGATTTATGTAAGAAATAATGACCACAGTAGTGAAAATACAATTCCTAGAGGAGCATTCCATCAATAAACAAATATTATCTGAGAAAAGAATATTAAGAAATATTGTTTTATTATTATTCTTCTTATACTAAGAGCCAAATTGACATTACATTTGGACATAGATATCTTTCAATAGTTCAGAACAAAGTGAGGAAAATAACATAAAATGTCACCTGATTTACTGATCTCTGTGCAATAAAACGACGTAGTCAATTTCACTCCCTATCAATACATTCTCACAGTGTTCTCCCAATTTGGAAACAAGTTTTTGGAAGATTTCTTTTTGCATACCAGCCTGCACAAGAAAGAATTTTCCAAGAAAGTCAGGGATATCATCCATGTAAGTGTGTAACTGTTAACCCCTATCTAAATTATTGAATAACATGTAAAAATGCTAACACATGCTACCAAAGATAGACTAGTGAAGAACACACCTCATTTAAATCCTTTGGTGCTCGATTACTGGTAGCCACAATAATAGTTCCACTACTCAGCAATCTGCTTAGAATTCCAGATAAAGCCACAATAGCAAATACATCAACAGTCTGAAATAAAGAGCATCAAAATTAAGTCATTTTCTAAGCTGCATTCCAGAGAGGAAAGAAAGCTACAAATACCTTACTGAGGGAGCTCAGTGATCATGCTAACAATGAATCAAGGAGGAAACAAAAGCAAGCAAATCAATTTCACAACATTGATGCTTTAAAGCCTACATTGAGTTTCCACTGGACAGTAAGATCTGGAGCTAATGTATACATAGGGGTGGGAAAAATTATTCCTAAAGAACAAGCCCAAAATACATATAAAAACCAAACAGGGAAGTAGAAATCTACACAAACTGCACACTGCCAAAAATCCTTTCAAATGAATCATGAAAAGCTTCTCCAAGTAGGAAGGTGGGAAGGACAAGTACACTACACGCCCAATGTCAACTAAGAAACCCAAACAGATTATTAAATAAGAAAATACTATTTTACATCCATTATACTTCCCAAGAAATTAAATCAGAAAGTGGTTGGTTATGAAAACTTTACTTTGGGATATAAATACGGAGAATCCATTATAGCACAATTAAGAGTTTTCCTTTACCTGTATCTCATCAAAGCACAAAATGCTAGCTCCCTTTCCATCCTCTCCTTGATTCAGAAAAAACTCATCTGCTACAGCAGAAAGAATGTTTTTCATCTGCACCTCTTGCTTGTATCTTTCTTCTGCAGCCAGCCACTCCTTGGCTTTTGTGTCAAAGGAAGATTCATAATCCAACCAGCAATGCTCAATTGCGAAGGCTTATCTTCCATTTGAGTTTTCCATATCTTGTGCATATGTTCATTTATTCTAAGCATGGCCTGGATATGGATGGAGAAAGTTTAAGTCTTTCTTTCAGCACCACGTCACAACATGTGTCAATGGTCCATTAAGAAAGATGATACATATATTCTAGAAAAGAAGATGGATGATATTGTCAATATCACCATACATATCCAGGTAATGTCCACAAGCATAGTAAAATACTCACCTCATGAAAGTGGTACCTTCTTCGATGTTTGACAATGCCTTCAGTAGCACTATAAAACATGTCCATCAGCATTGTCTTCCCTTCAGCATTAGAAATGTGAGCAAAATAATCAGAAAATAAAATTCCAAAATAAGGCTACTCAAAGAACCAAGGCAAGATATTATGTCTATTATGGCAGATAATACAAATGATGCAAATAGAAACTGAAAGCAGTACCATAACTAGAAATTGAGTTGCGCTGATATAAGTTTGCATTACAAGTAAACATAAACATTCAGCCAAAGAAAACAAATAAAAATAAAAGAAGGTAAATACCACTGCCAACATTGCCATATATGTAAAGTCCTTTTGGGCTAGAGGAGCAGTTGGATGGCGACCAACTAGCGAATCCAACTTCTTCTCGTTTAAGATATGATACCCATTTACCTACCCCTGGCTCCATATTTTCTGGTTTTTTCCTGAGTCATAAATACAGCATTTTAAGATTATGAAGCACGAGCTAAATTCGAAATTGCAATTTTCATTGACAAGCCTCAGAAGCAGTATAATCATATCAGCCTAAGCAACAGGTTGAATCCCAATCATGGTAAATTGGCTCAAAATTTACCGGGAACCCATCTATCAGCAAGCTTATTGTTAAATCGCTTCCACCAATCCTCATCTTTCCGTTGCTGCTCAACTTCCTCCATGAGAAGCCTCCGCCTCATTCTCCCTATTCTTCTCCCAATTGGATAGATTTACCTGCCAAGAGTGAAGAAAAGCAATAAACTTGCATATAGAGAGAGAAGGAAAAAAAAAAAACCGCAATCCAAGCACAGCCACAACTATCAGGATTTATTTTGAAGATTGACTGTGTAAAAGAGTTCTACCCCATCATCCAATTATGTTTTGTAAATACAACCATAGTTGATTTTCATAATAGTCATGCAAATAGAAGGATTTGATTGAATGACAAGTAAAAATATGAATCAAAATTAAACTCTCAAAAGCAAAGAACAACATGCTAGTGGGCACAACAAGAGATGAATAAACAATGAATTACAATTACAATTACAATTACAATTTTTTTACATGATATTCTTCCATATCTTTCTCATATTGCTCCAACCTTGCAAGCAAGGTCTCAAGCTCTGAAGCAACACTCTCTTGGTATGGATCATGCTGCAACTTCCCTTGCTCCACTAGACTCCTGTACTGCACAAGCGGCCCTGTAACACCACAATTTGAAAACACACGCCAAAAAAATATATTGGAGAAATTCAATAAAAAAAATACACGAAGTAAAATTGAATAATTTAGATCATTTAAGTTCACTTCTTGAAAAAAAAAAAAAAACACAGAACGTCAAGACACAGCTTTTTCTTTTCCAGTTGTCGCTGTTTCTTTAACAGTGAAAACTGTTTTCTGGAACCAGTTTTATGATTAGAGTTATGTTATTTGGACTGATAGAGCATTATGTCAATTATATCTTATCCACTCCTTGATGGAGTGTGAACTTCATTCAAGGAAATGCACATCTCATCTAATAATAAATGAGACGTGAGTCTGCACAATGCCACGTCGAGTGCAAATAACATTTTTCTTTCTTACGATTAGTGTAAAATTGGGAATTGGAAAAGAGGGACGAACCTGGACGGTTTTGAGGGCGAAGGGGGAGTGATCGCAATAAGAGCGAAGTGCATTAAGGCGGGGATTGGAAGTTGCGGTTGCTGCTGCTATGAGACCCTTGGACTTAGACAGAAGATAGCATATTCTTCTCATTTTTTCGTTTTGTTTTTTTTTCTTGTGTGTGTTATTTTGGCTCCTCAAACCTCGATGAATTTCACTCGTGTTTCATTTCATTGCTTGGACTGCTTCGTTCGTTTGTTTGTCTCGGCTTTGAATGCGATCGATTCATTCATCATGTCATATACACACAGCTCATAACAGAGGAATAGCAAAGTGCAGAGAGGAAGGTAGATGGCAGACTGACGTGGCCGCTCTCTTACCACCGAATGAAACAAAATAGGGAGAAGGACACATTGGAATTGCTCGTGCGACGATGGATTAAAGAAGAAAATAAAAGCAAAAGAAAATTAGAGAAAAGAAAAGTAGAAAGAAATTGTTTGGTTTCCTTCTCAATTTTAATTTCTCAATTTTATGGAGAAAATATTAAAAATTAAAATTTATAATTTTTAAAATTTTTAATATTTTTTATAAAATCTATAAAATTAAAAATAAAAATTAAAAAGTAGAAACTTAAATCAAACATACTCTTTTTTTTTTTATTGAATGAAGGTAAAATAGAAGAGAAATTTAGAAGGGGAGAATAAATATATGTAAAATCATATATATAGTGAAAGTAAGAGGAATAAATATTAGTCGTTGATCAATCATCAAATCATGTGATATTTTTAAATGATCACATAATCACTAATTACTATTAATAACTTTCAATTTTCATTTTCTTTATATGATTATACGACCCGTATTTGTCTTTTCACTCTCCTAATAAATCATTATTCTCACTAGAGCTATCACCTATATCCCTGTTATATGAAAATACAAGTTTAATTTGTACGTATTGATTGTGTAAAATATTTTTATAATATTATCCAATTATGTATTGTTAATAAAAATTGTTAAGTCTCATATACTACTTGAAAAGTTATATTGATAAAATGACTTGATTAGATGACAATGAAAAAGTTTTTATATTGTTGATACATAAAAATTAAATTCAAAATATATTATATAAAAATATAAGGGAACATTACATTTTTCATCTTCACCTCCCTTTCTCTACTTCTATTTGGCATGTTTGATATGATAAGACTTTATAATATAAGATGTGATAAACTTTTAATATTATACTATGTTGGGTGTGACATTGTATCAGATTCTATATTTTATATTATATAATATTATAATTTGTTTATTGATAACTCTAACTATAAATAAATATTAAATACAAATAAAATAACATTTTTATTAAATAAATAAATGAACATGATTTTAAGAATATATTATAATTTAAAACTTAATTTATATTAAATATTATTTATTATTTATATTAACATTTTATATAAATTTATTATTTCAATAAATTATAAAATTGTAAAAATACTCTCTCTTTTATATAATTTAACATTTTTCTAATACTTTTTATCATAATTGTTTAAACTTCACTTTAACAATAAATATTAAATTAAAATATTTTTATTATTAATCCTTAATTTTATATATCTAAAATTATTTATTTATTATTTATTTATATATTTTACTAGTATATAATTTATAATTTATTTTATATTAAATATTATTTAATATTTTTTATTCATCATTAATATATTATTTTATTCATTATTATTTATTTAATAATTATTTATTTATTATATTATTATTTAATGAAATAAGAAAGATAAACCTTATACGTTAAAAGCTAATTATTTATCAATCGTTTTAACATATAAGAGGGGTTTGATGGATAAGATTGTATAATGTGATTCTCATACCAAATAATGGATAAAGTTATTGTGTATTGTATTAATTTATCATATCATACTTTATATAATATACCAAATGGGCCGTTAGTTTCATTCATGATTTTGAACACCAGTTCAATTAGCCAATTCAACCAATTAAACTGGAAATTGATTCTTTATCCAATCTGATTATACCTTAAAAAACCATCATTTTAAAAATCGGTAAAAATTGTGAAAACTCCCATCCATGTGGAATTCCTGTAAATGTATGTTAATTGCACTTTGCAAACTATAATATTTTTTATCTAAGGCAACGTTTTTTGGGGTTGACTACACTTGGGTTCCCTTTTCTTTAAAAATGTTGCCTTTACTTAAAAGCATTGTCTTTTATCAAATTTGAGGTAGCATGTTATAAGCGTTACCTTTTCTCTTATTATAGGCAACTTACAGGAAGCGTTGCCTTTGCTCTCTTATTATATGCAACTCTCTATAAATGTTGTCTTTTCTCTTATCTTACTCAACTCTCTATAAGCGTTGTCTTTTCTCTAGTTATAGACAAGACATATCCATTGCCAATTCTATTAATAAAAGCAACAATTTTAACATCTTCCAACCTATGCTCCTAAAATTTATCATTTTAAGACATTAAAAAGGATCACTATTATTCCATCATAAGCATTACGTTCAATGTACAACATAAACCTGACAAAAATTAAAACATGGTCAAGCACAATTTATTACATAGGTATAATTACCATTGTTTGGAAAATTTATTTGGTTCCTCTGCCAAAACCTGGAGCTGAACTATCCTTCTGGCCCTAAAGGCCCTGGAAAAACCCCAGAAATTGTGAGAAGGCCGGAAGGAAATCTGCTGAACTACCGTGAAAAAACCCTTTGAACCGGTTTTTTTTTAAAAAATGCAAAATTTCATTTTTTTTTTGTTTTTTTTTAAAATACCTAAAATCTCATATTTCCTATTTTTTTTTCTTTTTTAATATGGGAAGTAGTAACTTAAGAGATTTGATTTATATGGATAATGTTTATTTTAATTAAAAGATGAATTATATTATGTTCTCTGGGTTTTATTGATACCTAATTTAATTTTTAGTTATTTTATGACATATATTTTATTTTATATTTTTATATATTTATATAAATACATATTTTATTATATACCGGTTATATCCGTGGAATCTTTATTTACCCGTTAACCTCTAACCTTGAACCCTTGCCCGACCTTCAATTTTTTTCTTTTTCGAACCTTGATAATTACAAAATAATAATATAACAAATGAGCTATAAAGATTGACACTACAAAAATTATCAACCTTTGTTTATCAAACTCTGTTGTGGATATGATCTTGTCCACCCTATAAAGATTCTTTTTCTTTTGATAATTATTGAATATCACTAATCTCACAATTGAGAGGACAGTTAAGACAAATAGCCATACAAAGAATACCAACATAAGAAGAACACTTGCAAAAGGAACATAAACATAACCAAACCTCCTTATTTTTATATTTAAGAATGCAAAAGTACATAATAGGCAAAGATCAATTAATAGTGTTGTTAACACTACCAGCATCAAGCACCTAGTCACAAAAGTTAAAAAACCTACCAACACCTTACTGGTATCATAAAAAACCAGTAAAACTCATAAACAAGCTCACTGGTACTCTAAATATATTGTAAATCTCAAAACCTATTGAAACCAAAAGGCCACCAAGACTTGATCCAAAATGTTATAATGGTCTAGCTTCAGCAATACTCAAATCTGGAAAAAAAATGTTGCCATGATGAGGGTTAAAGTTATACTCCTATGCATAGGATGTTCAGACACATGTACTCCATTTCAATTGATTGAGCACCAATACCCATATCCTTTTTTGATAGAAGATGTTTAGTGACAAAGCAAAAACTAGGAAAAACATAAGTTAATCACACCTCCTAAGTGGGAAGAAACAAAAAAGAAGAATCTCAGTGCTCTGCTAGAAATATTATGTGAACCTTATTGCTCTGTTCAAGTTCATCTTCCTTAAATGGCTAGTAGAAATCTCTAAAAGAATAACGATTAAAGGATACAACAAACCAAAATTCAAATGTAAGTATCATTCTCTTAAAGGACACAAGACCTACCAAAGTCTCAATTCTTTTTCTTTAATTATCATTTTTTTTCATAAACTTCCTCAATTAGAAAGCTTTAAATGTACAATATAGACAAAGGAAGTCACCTTATATGGAATTATATTTTCTTCTCCTAATACCAATCACCCCACTTCTAGAAGCATCAACAAAGTGAAATACAAGTATTTTTAAACAAGTATTAAACATATCTGCCATTACACAAAATATCATTTACTCTCTTCATTCACCCATTACTTTCAAGCATCCAGAAAAATTCAAATACTACAAAGCAAATATTAAAATAACTAGTATTTAATGAGCAAATTGTCTCAAAATAAATAATAGAACATAATATCTTATATGTGTTAAACATTTCAACTTCTTACAAAGTCACAACACAAAATTAATAAAATAAGCAAGGTTCCTAAAAGATAGCATGAATTAGGTGATGAGATAGTTTTTCATACGTTTGTTAGGCATTGAATAAATGCTAAGTTCTAACTAACACATTTTAAGACAATAATTTACTTTACTAACTCATAAAGTATAAAAAAAAGGGTTTTAATGCCTTGTTCACTTTACTTAATTAACATATAAATAAGTTACTCTAACTTGACCCTTGTTGACAGTCAGTAGTCAATACTTACAAGTTTTAACCTATATTAAGTGGGTCAAGAGATCATACCTAAAGAAATGGACAATGAAACAATTCTTTTCAGCGTTAGTGAAACTTGAAAATGCTTCATAAACTCCTTCAAATTAAAACAAAATTATGGTATCAATATGTAATCCTTTTGAAGGTTGGAGAAAATCTAATTGAGAGTGAATCAATATTTGGAAAATTTGATAGCTCTAGCAAATCTAAGTAAAGAGAACTACCTCTATCTTGTACTTTAATGGAAAGAGACAAAATGATTAGAACCCATCCCTGTCTCCCTCTATCACTGATGAAATCTTGTTCTATTCGATCTCTGCAATAACAAAAATCCTAAGTAAGTCCCCAGCATTGCTAGGATCTGTGTTAGTCAAAAGCAATGACAATTGGTCACTTAGATCGTCAACTACTCTTTTTAGGTTCATTGTTGGAATCTATGTTAGCCAAAAGCTATCAGACAATTGCATATGAGTTAAGGTCTATCAATCTTACATGTGGAATTGTGGATGGAAATAATAAATAGAAAAACAATGACAATGAAACTTCCCCAAGTTTCATATGAGTAAGAGAAGCTTCCTTTCAACTAAATACTCATGAGCAATGCACAAAAGAAAAGCCAAAACCAAAATCCTAGCTCATAACAAATGTTAAGACAAAGCTAAACATGGCATTCCTCTATACTAAATATACTATAAAACAAAGTTTTGTTTAGAAAGTAACTAGACCGGCAAGAAGATTAACTTCTAGAACAATAATGGTTTGGAGTTTCATGAAGGCCTTTTCAATGAGTTGTGGGAAAATGAAAGCACAGTAAGATATCATACTATGCGAAGACTCTGCAATAAAATGGAGTGGCAGAACGCATGAATAAAACTCTTTTGGAGAGGGCTCGCTGCATGTTTTCTAATGCCGATTAAGCCAAAGAATTTTGGGCTGAAGTTGTAAATATGGCTTGCTATTTGGTAAATCATACTTTTTCAACTGTGATTGATTTGAAGACTTCTATTGAGGTATGTTTTGGTACCCCTGCGATTATTCAAGTTTGAGAATTTTCAATTATCTTGCATATACTCATATTGATTATGGAAAGCTTGAGTGACGGGCACTAAAATGCATATTTCTCGGATATGCAACTGGGTGAAAAGTTACATATTATAGTGTATAGGACCTAAGTCATCCAAATTTATAATCAATAGAGATGTCAAATTCAATGAATCATCCATGCTTCATCCGAAAAAGGAGATTGACGATGCAAAAAAGAGAGGATGTTAACAAGCAAGTGGAGTTTGAAGCTAAACCACTAAAGCAAATTTAAGAAGATGCCCATGATGAGCATATTCAAGAAGAAAACCAAGATATTGTTGATGTTGTAAATGCACGATAAAGGTTATAGCAACATAGCCTCATTAAAGATAGAGGAAAGATGCAAATAAAATTAGCACAAAGATATGATCATGCAGACATAGTCTCTTTTGCATTATCAGTGGTAGAGGACGTGGAATCAAAAGATCCTACCACATACTATAAGGCTATCTCGAGTGATGAGTTTGCACAATTGATTACTACGATGAGTGAAGAAATGGAGTTTCTTCATAAGAACTAGACTTAGGAGTTGGTGAATCTCCAAAAGGACATAAAGTCATTGGCTGCAAATGGATCTTCAAGAAAAAGTAATGATCCCTGGAGTTGAATCGGCTTGGTACAAAGCACGCTTAGTTGCAAAATGTTTTAGCCAAAAGGAAGGAATAGACTTCAATAAAGTATTCTCTCCATTTTGAGACACAGTTCTATTCTTGTGTTGCTTGCTATAGTTTCACTTGTTGACTTAGAGCTTCAACGGCTCAATGTCAAGATAACTTTTCTTTGTGGTGAACTTGAAGAATAGATCTACGTGTATGAACTAGAAGGTTTCATCATTCAAGGCAGGGAGGACCATATTTGTCTCTTAAAAAAGTCATTATATTGCTTAAAATAATCTCCTTACTAGTGGTATAAGACATTTGACACTTTGTTAGGTTGTGGTTACTCAAAGAGTGACTATAACTATTGTGTTTACCAGGAAGCTCTTAGATAGTTCATTTATATATTTGTCACTCTATGTTGATGGCATGCTCATTACTGCTAAGAGTTTGTTTGAGAACAAGAAGTTGAAGGATAATTCAATGGTAAATTTGAAATGAAAGACTTGGATGCAGCTAAAAAGATTTTGGGCATCGAAATTCTCAAGGATCAGCGTGTTGACAAAATATATTTGTCTCAAAAGAAGTATATTGAAAAAGTACTTGAGCGGTTTCGAATACAAAATGTAAAGCTTGTAAGTACTCCGTTGACAACCTATTTCATACTATCAGTTGCACATTCACCACAGCTTTGAGAGGAGGAAGAATGTCACGCATTCCTTATGCTAGTGCAATTGAAAACATAATATATGTTATGGTATGCACTTGACCAGATATTTCACATGCCGTTAGTGTTGTCAGTAGATATATGGGGCATCTTGGCAATATGCATTGGCAAAAGGTGAAATGGATACTTCAATATCTTCAAGGTAGTATGGACATTGGCCTAGTATATGATAGGAGTTCTAACACCGGTAGTAGTATTGTTAGTTACGTTGGCTCTAATTGTGCTGGGATATTGACAAAAGGAGATATTTGGTAGGATACGTCTTCAAGCTCTCTAGTAGTGCAATTAGTTGGAAAGCAACTTTACAATCTATTATGACATTATCAACTACTGAGGTCGAATACATGGTAGCATCAGAAGAAGGAGGAAGCCATTTGGCTCAGAAGTTTGCTGGTAGGCAATTTAGGCTTGGAACAAGATGTTACAACTGTTTATTATGATAGCCAAGGTGGCATACATTTGACCAAAAATCAAATGTATCATGGGAGAACCAAATACATTGATTTCAGATATCATTTCATTTGGAGATTATTCTCAAGTTGCCAATACAATGAATAAGATTGGTACCTTCGGCAATTCAAGAATATGTTGACAAATTTAATCATGATAGCTAAATTCAAATATTGTTTGCACTTAGTTGGCATCCAAAATATGTGAGTCTGCATTTATAAGCATATTGGAGAAGGGCGCTTTGAAAAATTTAAAACTGGATGAAAATTAAAACCAAGGTGAAGATTTGTGATATATGGTTTTGAATTTTCAAACCATTTATCAAATGTTCAAATTATTATGTAAGAAGAATCAAAATCCAATTTGATTTCTTCATTATCTTTACAACTAGCATCCAATTTGATTACTTCATCAACTTTACAACTAGCATACAATTTGAATTTCTAAGATCCAACCTTTGCTACTTCAAGTGGATCAAGCATTTAATGAACTTTGTTTGGATGCATGCACCAAGAACTCTATAAATAGATCTTGGTTCATTAGCTCTCAACACCAACAACAATCCAATCATCTCTTCCTCTTTTCTAAGCATTTAAAGAGTCATTTATTTCTTTTGTTTCTCTCTATATTGTGAGTTGAGAGTATACGTGAGAAAAATATTGTAGATATTCTGTGTGTATTTAGGATTTGCGTATTAAGTGAAGTGTAAACACCTTTTGTATCTCCATTATATTTCTATAGTGAAATATTTGGTTGTTGACTTTGCCTTAGACATAGGATATTTGCCGAACCACGTTAATCATTTTGTGTCATTTATTTTACGTTTCTACATATTTATTTTACATCATTTTATTTTATTTTTTCAAAATTACTAGACATAGTCGAGAAAGGATTGTTATAAATGGATTTTGATGAATCTTAACAAAAACAAACACATTAAACTAGAAAATGCCCTCAAAATTTTTTTCACTTAAAAAAATTATAGCATGAAAAATAATAACACATACTGTAAAAAGAAAAGTTAGAACATATAAATTGTTATGAAATAAACAATGAAGAAAAAAGAGCAATACAGAAATTAAATATTACACAAAAATTTCTAAAATTCTTAACTTTCAAAATTTAATTAACAATTTTTGCTTATATTAAATTTAGGATCAAAATTTTTGCGTTGGGCAAGACATTGCAGGGGTGGCGCGAGCGCGTGGCGCCTCTGCACATGTAGCCATATGTGATGCATTTTGCAGTGCCCCTACATTTTGGCGTTGACAGGAAAAAAAAATAAAATTGAGGTGGCCGCCGAACGTGACAAAAACCACCCCAAACATCAATACAGTGTTAAAACAACACTAATTTATTTCTCTTTGGTAAATAGTGTCTAAAATCACATTGAATCATAGTATTAATGAACAGGCCACAGGGCCAGGCCATTTCTGGTCAAACCGGGAACCACAAATCAATCCGAATGCCTCTAAAAACAAAGGAAGGAAGGTATCACTGTCTACTACAACACTAATCAACTTTTATTGTTATGTTTTATTTTTTTAATATATAATATATATTTTATTACATTAAATTATATTTTTATATATTAATTTAATTATATTTGATTTAATCAATTACTTACCGATTGAATCAATAATTCGGTGCTTCCAATGTATTGATCACCATCCAATTATGAAAAGTATGCATTGAATTGATGAAAATGTCAACAAAATTTATCATGATTTTGGTCCAGAAGCAATAAAATATCACTTCCCTGTAAATAAAACTGCAGGCACAGGTTTGAAGAAGAAGAAACCGCAAATAGGCACTAGCTCCCGTAATTTTTGTCTGGGTCAGCCGTAATTAACATCTGACATGAGTGATATTAGTGTATTTTTTTGGTACAAAAGTGATTTAGAGAAAATGATGATATTAGGGGAAATGATGATTTAAGCTGATTCCGCGCCTCATTTTATAGAATGAAGGAATCGTCATTTCTTCTTAGATGTGTGAAATTAACAATTACATACTTTAGTAGGATATGACTGTTTTCTCCCAACAAATATCCTCGTTAATTTCGTAGAAGAACTTTATTAAATATGTAATTGTCATGTAATATGGCTATTCTTTTTTCTTTCCTTTGCCATTCAAGTACCATCAAATGCGTTCTTTAATGCAAGGAAGAAGTAATAGTACCAAAGGCCTCTTTTATTCGCCTCCACAAATACGGCTTGCAAACGCAGAAAAGGACAGCAATCAACAAAATAAAAATAAAAGACAGCAAACTAAAACAGAAAACATACATAGCTTCGCAACAGAAATAATCTAGGAATCACGTAAACACCATTTGAGTACCATAACTACGTATTAGACACGTGTTTATTAACTCTTGATCAATATACCAATATCATATATTCATATATATTTAATTTCAAATTTATATTTTTCATATTCTAACATAAAAAAATACAATATAAACAAAGTCACAAAAAGGAAATAATACATAAATTTTTCAGTTAATAAGAAAATAAAACATAAAAATAGATTATACAGAATAATATTTTGAATAATTTATATTTTTTTAATTTTTAGTTTTATATATATATATATATATATATATATATATATATATATATATATATATATATTATCCGTGTGGTGTATGTGTCCATGACCGGGCTTCTTAGGAAATAATAATAAAAAAAAATAAAACTGTTCCTGCAAGCCATCTCCCTTCCAAGCAAATGAAAAAAGCAACCAGCGCAAGAAAAAGAAACACAGGCCAAAACCGCAGCAGTACTGCGGTGTCAGTCACAGCAGAAAAGAAAGAAACTCGATCCGCTCGTGTGTGAACGTCCCAATAAGCAAACGATAGCATGTATGTATACATGAGCAAGTCGCATAGGGTGCAAAGGCAAGGACACATTAGCATTACCCGATCTAGTCCCAAACCATTAATGGCGGAAAGGAATGCAATGCAAAAACCCAACCAAAAAGAAACATAACATATTTATATTTCAGAGATAGTTCATTTTATTCTAGTACTTTATATAAGTTTACATGGAAGTGAGATTATTATAATTCCTAGCCATAATTAAAGGAACAAACACTTGTGAAACGAACAACAATAAATGTTGATGATGACCAACAATAATATATCTCTGTTGACGTAAGTATTATTCCGAGCAGCTACATAGATCCCACTTAGCGTCCACATAAACCTGCAACAAAATGAAAAAGGATGAATGAATTGAATAACCTTCACGGAGAAAGTAAAGAAAAATTAAGGACAGTTAAACGAAAGAAATATTTATAAAATCAACTTAACTTTTTAATCCGTTAAAAAAGGGAAAAAAACTAACAAGCAGAAAGTTTAACAGAATTTTATGTACAAAACTTTGCAATGCATGAAAGTGGAGCTGGGGAGGTTTTTCTTCTGATTTAGATTACCTGTTTATATATATATCAAATCATTTTTGGTTCCGTTGAGCGGTTTCCACTTCACTTAGCGGCTGGCCTCAGGCCGGATTCTGCAGTTACTGTGTTTTTTTATCACCCTTCTTAGTCCTCGAGCCTTGGTTGTTCGCAGGTGGCGATTTCTTCTCGCCCAGATGGTTGGAGATCTTTTTGGATCGCTGGAAGACATGGAGTAATTGATATTGTGACTGTGATCAATTCACTGGACTAGTATTTGAAAGACCGTTCTCTTGTTTCGAGATGCGCCTTGCATATCAGGCAAAAAGCTTGGATGTGAGGTAAATAAATCTTCTGTATTCATTAACTTCGTGTCCACTACAGTGGCAAACGAGATTTAGGCCTGTCACCTTGCACCTTCGAGTCAAATAGGGGCAACCTAGTCTTGATTTCATGCACTTGAGGCCAAAGTCTTTGCACATGAGGCCTGCCACAGATGCCACAAGTTGCCCCTATTGAAGCCTCTTGATTTCATTAGCTGATTTCTAATTGGTCATATTCTGCATCCTGTGCTTTATAAAATTACATAATAAATACACATCACATATTTTATTATTATTATATATAATAAATGAATATTGATCACAATAATAATAAAATATATAATATTTATTTATTATGTAATTTTATAATACACCAAATATTATTCTTACTATAAATGAGTAATGATTATTTGGTAAAGAGTTTGATTTGAATTAGCCAGCATATATTTGATTGAACCAAAAAGAGGAAAACAAAGAAACTAGAAGAGAAATAAAAAAAATATATTATTTTAATATTTAAAAGTGAATGTTTAATTGAGATATTCATTCAATCACTATTGAATATGATAGTACCCCAACTTTCTTCACTAATCCATCACATTAAATAGTAATGGAATGAATATTTTAACTGGACACTTACTTTTAGATATTAGAATATCAATATTCAAAGGGAAAGGTAGAAATCTGTGAGATATTGTTTTTGTTCCAAATATCAATATAAATATATAATGTTTTAAATCAATTATTTTTTTGAACATACGCGTCAATGTAGCTTGAAAGATAAGAGGCAAAAAACTTCGTAATTTGTACAATAATTTCATCAGTATAATCTTCGCGAAAGTGGGAAATGCATGCCCTCTATGTTTGAAGGCGATGAGGTGAAGCCTTAGAAAATAACCTTATTATTTTAACAGTCAATCTTCTCAAACACCTAAACACCCTACTCATAAATAATATAGGTTTTATTATTTATTTTTTCTTTCAACTTATTTTCTCTTTATCATTCCTCTCACATCATATAGGATCCACATGTATGTCCTGTGTCAAAATAAAATTATTCCCTGGAAAATGACATGACATGTATAATTCGCCTAGAAATTTGTGTGAGTACGCGGTGTCACTGAAATATTTTATAGTTCTTTTCCAAACCCAAAAAATTCCAAGGAATTCTTCCCTGGTATATTTCATAGATCTTTTCAAGGAGTTGCTGCTCTTTTTTTTTAGCTATTACCACTCCAATTCAATTAGATTTTTATTTAATTATTCTAAAATACTCTTCTTTCTATTTATAATTAAACTAAATATATATTTCTAGTTCAATGTTATCAAAAACATGTTATCCTAAGGTTAGTCATGAAAGATTGTGAAAATTATTTTTGAAATCCCTCCCTCTCGGATGCATTTCGTATATGATTGGGTTTAGTTCATTAGTTGAATTCTTATATAATTGTTTAATAATATTAATTAATGCCAAAATACCCCCATGTGTAGTGCAACTACTAAGCTATTCCTAAGAATCTAAGCCCCTGCTAGCCTACAAGCTGCAAAGAAATTCATTTGTGTTAATTCATCTATAACATCGTCCTGACCGCTTATGAGACATTCCGGCCTCTCGAGTATTTTAACGAAGTTATCCTGTTTATATTTTCTTCTTTAAATTAAACTGTTTCGGGTTTTGAAATACAGAAGAAATGTGATGACTTGCTTTATATGTAGTCCTGTGAAAGCAGCCCTAAATCCCTGGCCCCCAAACCCATTATTTTAGCCCATAGCTTAGGGGCTTAATAAGCCCCTGACTCACTAAACCCATTAAAATAATGGGTCAGCTCCATGGATCATAGATCAGCCTATCTTAAAAATTAAAACATAGTTGAACACTCATTTCTCAGCTTCTCCATTCCACTTTACATCTGAAACACACTCCTAGACCCACAAAAAAAAACCCTAGTTTCGTCCTAACAAATCATTTTTTATATATTTAGATAATTTTTCAAAACTAATCAAAACTTAAAAAAAAAATCAATTTTTAACTTTTTGTAGAAGCTAAAATAAATAGTTTCTAAAAAAAAAAAATCAATTTTCAGCTTTTTTAATTATATATAAAATTTAACTTCCATAATCACTTTTTTCAAAATTTGAAACAAACACACCCTTTATTGATGAATATCTTAAACTTGTTAATAAGCTTAAAGTAAAAAAAAAATCTCAACTGAGTGCATGTTTGGAGATTATATAAAATAACTTTTTAAAAAAATGAGAAAATTAATCATTTTTAATAAACTTGTGCAAATAGAATATAATAAAAAAAGTTAAATTTTTAAGCTGGTGAGCAGCTTATAATAACAAATAACTTCTTAGAACTTTTGATTTTCAGTAAAGCTGATTATTTTAAAATCGTGATATTTTTATCAAATTAACCCTATCTATCGATATTATATAACATAAATAAATATCTTCATACGTTTTCAATATTTTACTATACAAAAGTATATTTTTAAAAAAATTTAAACAAAATAGATTATCATAAAATCACTTTTTTAGCTAAAGTATCCAAATATATTTTGATTGTCATATAATCAATTATATACGAAAGCAATTATACATGTTAGCGATTTTTGAAATAATGTTAATCTTACAAAATTTTCCAAATATACACCAAAAAGTAAGATTTTTAAGCTTCTAATATACTAAATGCGTTGAAAATTCAAAATCCTTTTAATTTTGGTTCCTTAACAAGTCTTTGGAGCACTCATTACATCAAAACTCTTTAAGATACTTGATAATTTAGTTTCTTTACAAGTCTTTCCATTAAATACTATGATATCGCCCATTAAATATGTTCTTGACATGATATCCTTATTCTTTATCACATCATCTTAGTTGTTCTTATTGCAATATCGTCTCTTAGGTTTAAGGTGTTTTTACATTAAATTAGACGAGTGAAATTGAGCTTGTATACATTAATTAAAATGGATTTACAATCTTTATTTATTTATTTTCTCTCATCTCTTTATACCATTTCTCTCAAACCAAGGTGTGTGGTGGTTTATGTTCGTAAATTTATAAGCTGTCAAAGTCAGATGACTTGTCTACAAAATTGTGTCTTAGAATTATCCGTAGAAAGTGTAATTAATATGAAATGCGATTAACTTATGTGAAAATATATCACACCACAATTGTTATTTAATGAGATTAGTTCAGACCTAACTGGAATATTATGGCCGCATCACGTAATGTGGTCCATAATTTAAAAACACTAATATGGATTAATGAAATTACAAGGTTATACTTTTTCTCTATTCTAAGAACTGGGTATTTTTGTCCAGACAAAAATATAGAGTATGCTTACCTCCACATGAAGGAAATGTTTGATTGGATAACAGGATAAAACTCTTTTACACTTCAGGACATCAAAATTAATCATATATATATATATATATATAAGAGTGAGGATCAATTTACTCCAAGAGTAAAGTTATGCTACACTTACTCAATTCAATAACTCTTTATGGACACAAGATTATTATTAATCTAACCATTGAATTCAAAATTCTTACCAAGTAGATTAAGTATATAAAATTTTATACAATTTGAAAATAATTAAATATTTCATCATGCCATTTTAATTTAACATAAAATATATTTTCAAAAATACAAATAAATATTAATCATCAAAATACATGTCTATTATTATTTGATTTTTTAAAAAATTTCATATGCTTAATCATTGGATTAAGATCATTTAATTCAATGCTTGGATTCGATTAATTCAAGTTCCACATAACAATAGAGTTATAATTAAGTGTTATATTTAGATTTTAGTTATGGTAAAATCTACATTATTTATTTAAAGTATCACTCTATTATCATTTATTGGGTATAATATACTCCCTACACTCACAAATAACTGTCCAATATGAAAATTTTACTTTTTCATAAATAATTGTCCATTTATTAATTTTTTTCTAATTATATCTCTTATTAACTTATTTTCTCTTTGTTATTAAATATACTCTTTATTATTAAGGATAGTATTATAAAGTATATATAACTTTTATTAATATCAAGACATTATCAATTATTCTCTTAATAAGTATACACATTTAAAATTGGAAGTTATTTATAAACAGAAAAAATAATTACTTATTTATTATTTAAATGAGTCATCTCGTATTAAACTTTTACACGATTTTACTATATATAATCTTTTGTCATTGATTTGAATGATAGACCCTAAACATTATATAATATAAGAAAATAAATAATAAAACATCACATATGATAAGATCTTTCAAAATTTTAATACAAGGGAATCCATTGCCTTCTAATTTCTGTGAGGCGTTTGATGCAGCCTCGTGGTCCGTGTGATCACTCACATCTTTCCCCTCTCCATGAGACGGACGCTATTCATTGCATGCTTTTTGTGGCGTCAAGATCCCTCACCGTCCTTCCTATCGCAGTCATATCATTCCACAACGGGGCAAATCACCCAATGCCCTAGACACGTGGCGATATAGTAAAATTACGGAAATACCCTTCATCGTCAAATCATGGTACCCAAATCCTAATATGGCACAGGTTTGGGTCGTTTCACCGCTAACGTGTTTTCTGAGGGATTGCCATCAGGGTTAAGTGCCGAGGTTGTTTTGGTCATTGTCAGTTGCAGTGGTACCTTGACTCTATTGGGTGATTGGCGACACATGACCGACAGGGTAAAAACTGTGACGAAGGACTTAGGTCATGTGACGTCTGCATCCTTCCCATGGTACCCAAACCCTAATATGGCACAGGTTGGGGTCGTTTCACGGCTAACGTGTTTTCTGAGGGATTGCCATTAGGGTTAAGTTGCGGAGGTCGTTTTGATCATTGTCAGTTGCAGTGGTACATTGTCAGTTGCAGTGGTACCTTGACTCTATTGGGTGATTGGCGACGCATGACCGAAAGGGGATAAAAACTGTGGCGAAGCATCCTTCCCATTACGCAAACTTGACCCTGCCACCTTTCCCCATTAGTACTATTAGATTTATGATGCGCTTTATACCTTCTTGTGTGTATGATCATTAATATGAAGGAAAATTTTTAGGTTTTTTAAGGGTAAGATAAAATATTTATTTTATTATATTTATTAATTAATAAATTAGTTATTATTTAAGAAGTATGGATACACTGGTTTGTTGGTGTGTTCATGTGTTAGACATGTTTGGATATCACACTATTATAACACCTACACAACACGTGTTAGATATGTGTCCATACGCATTCAATTTAAAAAAAATAATTTTTTTGAACTTGAATACGCAAAATATAAAAACTAGTTTGGTCATTTTGAAAATTCTTCAGTTGATCAAAAAATAAAAAGAATAATTAATTAGATAAAAAAATTATACAAACATAAAAAAATTTCAAATAAAAAAAAGATAAAAAATCATATAACAAAATAAAAAAAAACTATATATATATATGCTATATCCGTGTCATATAATTTTTGGAGTTTAGTGTGTTTTTGTTAGTAACTTGTCATGTCAGTGTAGTGTTATTTATGCTTCATAGGTTATTATATTAAAAATGTAGGAAAAATGAGAGATAATATATATATATATTGTCTTGTAATTTTTTGAGTTTGATTTGTATTGGGTCTATATAATTCTCTGTTTGTGTTCTGCTTTCATAGGTTACTATATTAAAAATGTAGGTAAAGTAAGATAATAATGACTCATAAAACTTATATATCAATTAATAAATGAATCAAAATAAGTGATTTCGCTTACACTTGATACATAAACAACAATATTATTCAAAAACATATTTTTCTCAATTATCTAAATATCCTATTCATAGGATATACATTGGTCACATAATTTATTCTTTTTTTTTTTATCACTTCTCTCATATTATACTGGATGTCTACACACATATAGATATTTAAACAATATTTTTCATTCATCAATATCCATCGTCAACTATAGAAAGTCTTTTATGTCTCCCGTAATAACTCTCAATCATCCAAATCATGTTAGAGTAAACAAAAAAATTAGAGTTTAAGGGTAAAAATATTAGCACTGCAGTTGTTACCCTTTAATTTTAAAATACGGTTTTGAGTGCGCTTGTTTGTGATTATTTTAGTTAATAATCACTTTTTTTGTCCTAAAAATCACTTTTCATATATTTGGATAATTTTTAAAAAATAATCAAAACTTAAAAAAAAATCAGTTTTTAACTTTTTGTAGAAGCTAAAATAAGTAGTTTCTAAAAAAAAAATAAGTTTTCAGATATAAAATTTAGCTTTCATAATCACATTTTTCAAAATTTGAAATAAACACACCCTTTATTGATGAATATCTTAAAACTTGTTAATAAACTTAAAGTTAAAAAAAAAAATCTCAACTGAGTGCATGTTTGGAGATTATATAAAATAACTTTTAAAAAAAATCAGAAAATTAATCATTTTAAATAAACTAGTGCAAATAGAATATAATAAAAAAGTTAAGTTTTTAAGCTGGTGAGCAGCTTATAATAACAAATAACTTCTTAGAACTTTTGATTTTAAGTAAAGCTGATTATTTTAAAATCATGATATTTTTATCAAATTAACCCTAACTATCGATATTATATAACATAAATAAATATTTTCATACGTTTTCAATAACTTACTATACAAAAGTATTTTTTAAAAAAATTTAAACAAAAGAGATTATCATAAAATCACTTTTTTAGCTAAAGTATCCACATATATATTGACTGTCATATAATCAATTATATACGAAAGCAATTATACATCAAGAATGAGCGGTTAATTTAATTACTTATAGACGTGGAAGATGTGGGGGACCTTAGGTAAATAAGGACTTGTTAGCATCAATGTGCCAGAGCAAAACTGTGGCCAAGAAATGCACAACGTCCCTATGTTCAGTTTCACAGCACAAATTCCCGTTGTAAATTAAATTATTCCCCTCATAAATTTTAATTTATCATAGCTCTTTCCATGCTGCACATGCATGCATATACATGCTCTACATTGCTATATCTATGGAGGATATTTAGGAGAATTCGTAGGAGGCTATAGTATTTCTCATATAGAATAGCTACTTTATATGTTTACAACTTTTGAATTGTTATCATCTTGAACTAGCTAGCATATGATATCAATGATTGATGTGTGTTTGGATTTAAGTTTGGGAGGGTCAATTTTGACCCAAAATTGATTCTACCAATTTTTTATATTATTTGAATTTTAAAGATTAAAATCAATTTTTACTTCTACAATTGATTATGTGATAAGTAAAAATTTATTATTTTCTTTATAAAAGTAAAATTATTACTTTATGATAAAATCACTTTTAGAAAATCAATTTACTTCATTTAATAATTAAATCGATCAATTCTGACATATGTAATTAATTTTATTTAAAATTAATTCAACCAACACAAAATCAAACACACACCGAAATGGGGGCAATGCTAACATTTATGACAAAAGAATTGCAAGCCTTTTTTATCTGGAAAGCACTTGCACATGTATTTGTGAATACTGCCTCGTCAGAGCTCAGTTAGAGCTCAGAAGTGTCAGTTGAAAGCATTCGATTATATCATTATACAAAGTGAAATACCCGTAGCGTTTTCTTTTGTCAGTTCATGCTAGCTTTTAGGATATCTTCAACTGGCCCCCAATTAGGGCAGAACATATTGGGGTTAGATCAGGGTGTACTTGTCCATTTTGTCCTCCTTTTCTTTTGAAATTTTCGATTTCTGCACTTGTATTTCTATCGATGCATGGGTCGTCCCTGAACTTGAATGAATTCTTCTTATGATACTACATATTGAGAACTTTACATCCGAATTCAATTGTGAAGTAACGTGACACGTCATTCATTCTTAAATAATTTAATAAACAGATCTTGCTATTTCATTTCATTTCATATCTAACTTCTCTTAAATCATAGCAATGTACACATATCATAAAATTTAAGGATCATTATACACATTTTTAAAGTAACAAGATAAAAGTACACGAGTTAAAGTTAAAGAGGATTTCTATACTTTTCCCTTATTTTAAACAAAGATTCTAACAATTATTTTTCTAGTTGAATAGCATTTCTCTTTTTATTAATCTCTTCAATCAATTTGAAATTTTCTCATTTGCCGCATCTAATTTGAATTCCATCAATTGTTTTCACATTAAAGAAAACAACAATCTAATAACGAGACTTACAAATCAAAAAAAAAAAAAAATTAGATTGATTAATAAGAGACAAATACATTTCACATTTTCAAATTTGAGGCTTTACTTCTTAATTATTTGAACACTATCGATAATAACGTGCATCTTTCGAATTGAATACCAACACAAAATAAGTTGCAGCAGCTTAAAGAAAGTATTATGACTTATTTCAAAGTATATCTAAATATTTCTCCATCTGTAAGGCCATAAAATTAGAAATATCTACAAGAGGAAACAAAAACATGCATAAAGGAAATAAAAAAAATCTATAAACGGAACAACAAAGACACCACAAAGAATACAATAAAAACAATACAGAAAACTAAAATTCTAAGTAATGAAAACAAAAAGTAATCCCTTCAACAAATTAAAATGAATGAATCATGGTAAATATTTCTAATATAAATATATGGTGGGGAAAAAAAGAAGAAGGAAAAATTAAAGACATTCTAGGTTAGGCTATTTTTGGGTCCATCAAAACCAATCTACTGCAATTGTGCCACATGTATAAAAACCGCGACCACTATGTTAATATCATCTTGCATAATATATTTACTGAATGGGATCCTATATATTTTCCTTGAAAGATCCCCGTTGATTCCTAGATATGATTTTCTATGGTAGATTTTGCTACCAAGTGTATCCAAATTAATACTTGTTTATGTAGATCCCCAAATCCCAACACTATCATTATTGATTGAACAGAAATGCTATCTTGACACCCGCTGGATGTTTGTACAGACACCGTATGCAACTAGGGGTGCATGTATGGAGAAAAAAAGCAGTACACCATAGTAGATCCCAAAATTCATTTTCACTTTACTTCATCTCCATCCCATTTTCCTCCCAATCTCTAGACCCATTTGCTTCTTCCTCTCAAATCCCATCCACTCTGAAGCTCATCAAACCCGTACCTCAAGCTAGGTGAAAACCAGCTCTGTTCCCAAAGGTCGTGCACTCTCGTTCCCTTAACCCATGGTCTGAAGGTTGCACTACTTTGCACTCTCGATCTCCCTCCACGTTCGTTGTTGAAGCCCTCGATCTCCTCTCTCAAGCTCACGCGTTGAAGAGTGGTCAAGGTCGTGCTCCTCCTTAAGCTGCCCTTGTTCGCCGCACAAGCTCTCTTCCGCATCGTCGCGAAGCTCTCCATGTCCCTTTGTCAAGCTCACGAAAGAGTAAGGGTGTTTCAAGTTTCAGGTTTGTTTGTGTGTGTGTGTGTGTGTGTGTGTTTTGATTTTTTTCTTTTTTGAGGGGTTAGGGTGGGTCGAGATTTGTTGGGGATTAGATGTTTATTTTTTGAACCACTGGGTAGTCATTGATGTTCTTGTTAGGTTGCTAAACTCTTTGTCGTAGAGCTTTACATATTCGACAGAGCTTAATCTAGTTGTATTTTTCACTACAATGTAGGTTGTGTTCTTAACTTTTGTTTTTGATGATGACTGTATTGTTGAGTGTGGTTGAGAGATGCCGATTTATCCTTGTACGTGAAATGGTTGGGTTGGAGGATTGGTTTATGTTACTTGTTGAATTTGTAATTGTATGCTTCTTGTAATATTTCTGTGAATCTTTGACATAGTGTCTATGCATGGAGTATATTTTAATTTGGCTGCTAATTCATTTGCAAAAGATTCTGAAATTGTGTAACTAGACTTCACTTGAGTGTGGGCATTGTTGTGTTTGCCTGTAAGGCTTAATTAACTTGATGATTATTGGCATATGTATCATGTATTCAGATGGAAACTTTTCTTTGTATATCAAACTTTTTGTGTTATAGTGCAGAGTAGCCTCATTGCTATTTTCTTTAAGATTATTCTAACTTTTGAATTTCCAGAGGTTGGACTTTAAATATTAAGCTGATTATATAAAATTAATATACCAATGAGCAACTATGAGATGGTTTTCTTTATCTTTTTGCTTTTGAATTGGACAACGAATGATAGGGAGGTGTTTGGACTGGAGGTAGCAGAGGGTGTGAGTTGCCTTTGAGTTTGATGAAGTAAAGGAGGAGAGTGGAGTGGAGGGGATGGGAACACAGTTGGAAGGAGGGAAACCAATTTGGAGGGAAGAGGATTTTTCTTCTGAGCTAAACTAAGGTGGACCAAAATTTTTAGCCTCATACATGCACCATCTACAATGGTATACGGTGGCTATACGGACACCTGGTACTGGGTGTCAAATTAGCATTATGCTTCATCGAAAGCTAGTCATGTACACGGATTTCATTTCGTCATTGATTATAGTTTGGTTATGCATGTTCCTTGGGTGTTTCTTCTTCTCTGGACACCTACATGGTTAGATGAATAGGTCGATTATTGTGCTATCCTTATTCCGGCACTAATATCAAACATCACATGTTAATATTTTTTTATACATTTATCCTTTCTCAATAATAAGAACTTATTGCACCTGCTCGCTGCCATGAGCTATGTGCATTGATCACTTTAGGCCCCGGTGCCTTGGGTTCTAATTAAATTTCTCAGGCTTTGTCTTAAGGTTTTAATTAATATGTTGTTAGTATAAAAAAAGTTCACATTATATTCTATCATGTATTATTATAATAGTAAAAATGATACCAATAGTGGATACCGTGAGGAGAAAAATAACAGCAATAATTTTTAACTCAATTATTTATAAAGTGTTACAAATAAAAACATATAATTGCATAGCAATATAAAATTCTCAGCACTTTTCTTTTTTGGGTCGGAGAGTATATACAGTTATACACCAAATTTCAACTTTGTGCTCGTTTTGTTCTTATATCATTATTGACAATAATGATAAATAAAGTCGTTTCTGGATTCAATACCTTTCGGATCAAAATAGTTAATTGACGCCAATAAATACTTCAAACCGACCTTAACCGTTGACCTTCATCTGGTAGAGAGCACGTGTTACAATCAGTTGGAAACATAATTTAAACTGTCAAAATACTTAAGAATGTTCTTTTTTTTTTTTCCTTTGGTAGATAATAATCTTTTGGTTTAGTTGAAAAGAAGGGGAATGGATTCCAGTTGGGGTTTAATGAGCGGAAGTTATTTGCAAAGTATTAAGAAGGACAATGAAAGGACTTGGAGTAAGCATTTAGAGTGTTACAGGCTCATTTTGCTATTATAGTGGTCCAGCACAATTCCAGGAGAAGAGGAAACTTGCCAAAATGATGAGGGCATGCATAATATTGCAGAACATAATTGTTGAGGATGAGAGAGAGACACGTATCCTGGAAACTTTGATCAACTCCCCTCTTATGATAATAAGAACAACAACATATCATGACCGAAAGAGAGTTGGGTGAAGAAACTTGTTGCTTGTATGAAAGATATATCCAAAATAATATCAAACTTCATGATAGATAAAAATGTCGACAACTACAAGCAAATTTGGTTGAACATATAAACAATTCCATAATGCCTGTTAAATAGATTATTGTAGTTCTTTAATGTTTAATTATGCAATATGGTTGCATTTATAATGTAATTTTTAAAATTATGTAAGCGTTATTGTTGTTGATCATGTGACATTTTCTTAATATTTTGAAGACTTGTATCAATTCTTAAATTGATTTAGTTTGAATTTTTTTAATTTAACTTTCAAATACAAATGTACGAAAATTTTATCTATAGTTTAATATTCAAAAATAAAATTAATTTTATAAAAATTATAATGACAATTTAAATTTTATATTTTTGTTCAATACCATAATAAAACAGTAGAGTAAAAATTATTTATAACAAAATATTTTATGAAATATGTTAATATATTTTTTATTTAAAAAAAATAGATGGAACCAAAGTTAGTACTCAAATTAAGACCCATTGTTGGAGAGAAAGTCCCGCTCTTGTGCCACTTTTATATCCAAAGTGGGATCTGAAGCGGGACTATTTATAGAGATGCTCTAAGCAATGAAGACTTGGAAAATTTTAAGCAACAGAAGCAAAATAATATATAACAGATAGGGTGTATATATATATATATATATATATATATATATATATATACACACACACATACGAACACTTAGAAAAGAAGGGCATGCGTATATATATACACATATCCTTATTATTATATATTATTTTGCTTATGTTGCTTAAATTTTCCCAAGTTTTCATTGCTTATATATATATATATATATATATATATATATTCGTTTTCCCTCAATCGAATGAAGACTAGTGTCAATCCTATGAAAATTTATATTGAATAATATATCGAAATATAATTTTTATTAATATGATATTTTTTTTGTGTCTTACTAATATGATATTGAATATTTTTAATTGTTACCTTTCATAATAAATATTTATATACATGGATGGATGTCTTCATAGGATATTAGTTTTCGTAGGATATTTGGGGGCATATGCCCCCACCAAATTTTTAAATTTGTTTAGAAATGTAGATAAATATATACTTAGTTCTCATTATGTATGTTCTTTAAGTTTGACTCCATATTATGATAAAAATTATATGAAAATTCTTATTATATATATGTATTAATTTTATCCCTTTTACCTATATTTTCTGGATTCATCATTGTTTATATACTAAAACAAAAACAGAAGCTCTTGCACTCTAAGTTTTGATATTATGATTTTAAAAATTTTATGACGCATCATGTTTGTTAATTTTTTCAGTTCACTTTTTGTTTTTCTTACCCAATATTTCAAGAGTTCATCTGTTCTGAATAGAATACTTATTTTTATATTAGGTAATAATATTTCAAGTGTTCATTTATAAAAGTAATAATATATATAGTATTATATAGTGAACTAATACAATTGATATATTAAAAAAGTATTGATAGATAATAATACTATGAATGTAAAAAATTCAGTTGGTTCAAGCATATTGACACTTAGTGAAAATGAAAAAAATTAATATTAAAAGAAGGCCGATATTATTTGAGTTTAGATTAATTAGAATATAGTAAACTTTATATACTAGTAATTTAAATTTAAAAAATAACATTATGAATGTAATAAAAATGTAGAATTTGGGTCTTTAAAATGAGAATTCTGGTAAATTAATTTTATATCTACCATTGAGAGATTATCTATAATTGAATTGATATTTTTATATTGCATAGAAGTTTCACTAAATAATTAAAAGATGAACAATTCCTCACTTAATGATGATTATTTTTTTCTTTTTATTTAAAAAGTATAGGTAAAGGGAAGGTTAATTAGTTCCAACTTAAGGTTATGATGACATGCTTCTTAACATGGATGGATCCATATTACATAATGTCGGTATATATATATATATATATATATATATATATATATATATATATATATATATATATGTCACGATCTTATCTGGGGCATGTGATCGGCACGTGAGAAATCTCATTCTCACGTCAGCCTTGGGACCCGTTGACGTCTTTATATGCATGCTCTGTTAATAAAAGTCTATTTAAAACATAATTTCACTTTCTTTAGATAAATTATTTATTCTCTGAAATCGAAATAATCATGTCTAGAACCTCATAATGTATGTTCAATCCAGAATTACAATTTTGTCTATATCATTGAAATATCATCAAAATACACTTCAAAGATCTATCATGGTATGTTGGATGCAACAACTCATACCCTAGGTCTGGAACCATGCCTACTCTTGGAGCGCTCTCAGATAAATTGGAATGCCTCACTCTGGTGAAGCTTACCATCTGATACTCCGTGGCTCGTGTAGGATTTGCTGCCATTGTTTTTATCTATAAAAATGAGAGAAATGAGAGGGGTGAGTTTTGTCACCAAAACTCAGTGAGTGAACCCTCACCTGAATCCCCTTTCATGGGACATCAAAGAAACAATGTATGAAATTATAAAGCGTAATATGCCAAAAATCATATCTAAAATCTCATAAACTCTTTTATACGTATATTCATACATATTCAAATTATCCTTTTGATAAAATAATTTCTCTAATTCACTTTCTGTGAAAGCACTTTTCCTCTTTTACATATGTATTTATATATTCAATTAATACTTTTACCGTTTCAAAAGTAATTTCCTCTATTCTTTATCATTTCTAAAATCATATAAGCTTAAAATCATAAATTCTCTCATACTTTCAAATGATTACTTTACCGCTCCAAAAGCCATTTCATTAATTAACTTTCATGTCTAATATAAATTAAACTCATAATGACATAGCTCCTAGAGAAACAATAATATCTGGACACATCTTGGCATTACGTATCGCGTCCCAGTGTGTCAATCAATTCTCTGAAATCTCTAGTCACATCTGGGCGTTACGTATCGCCGTCCCCAGTGTGATAATAATGGGCACTAACTAGGTCCCTTCTCTGAATCTCTGGCCAGGCATACTTGGTACCAAGGTTAACGGATTTACCCGTTAGCACACAGCCTGTTCCTATAGCTACTGTATTAATCTGAAACTTCTTAAAACCATTGTATTCTCTAGAGCTCTAATCTCTATAACTCTAAAGTTTACCTTAGCATAACTTGACTATGAAACCATGCTTAGTGATTTCAAGTCCACAGAATATGTATCCTCCAACCGCTCTCAGTCACACGAGGATTCATGCTCTAAAATCCTTTTTCGTCTAAACCTCT
Source organism: Dalbergia oliveri (assembly GCA_030441495.1). Taxonomy (NCBI): domain Eukaryota; kingdom Viridiplantae; phylum Streptophyta; class Magnoliopsida; order Fabales; family Fabaceae; genus Dalbergia; species Dalbergia oliveri. The sequence continues at coordinate 10,793,178 of JAMLFY010000015.1, read as the reverse complement.
ATATTATTCTTTATCAACAATAAACTCGTTGTATTATGAAAACTTGAATCCATTCGATTCTAAAGGTCTGACTCTAGCATAACTTGTGCGTGGAACCATGTCCAAGGCCTTTGTAGACATTGAGATTCCAAATCTCTACAGAGATGTAGCTTAGCTGTTCTGAATCTCATGGAACCTCACGCTCTAAAACTCTTTTATCGATTATCAAAACATCATTCAATCATCAAACTCTTTAAAACTCAAACTATTAACTTGTTAAACATAGTTCAAACCCTAAATTAGGAAAACTCAATATCATATTCTGAAATTATAGAGTCTAAACCATCATTCCACTCTTTTCTCTAAACTTCATGTCTAAGTGAAAAATCATAGCATAAACATAAACCAGTTCCAGAATCCAGGAAAACAATCATATAATCCTCCAACAATTACATATGTCATTAATTCTATAAAAAGTCAATACAACAACATGGTCCCATGAGTTTTATCAAAAATACATTTCATGCTCTAAAACCAGGAATTCAAAACATATAAACTAATTGTAATCTCAATCCTTATACAGGATTTCCTCTCAAATTAAGCAATAAATCATAATTTTCATGAAATAACTCTAATGCATAACATAGAAGTCACAGATGTGAACCCACTCACCTGGAGGGATAGAATATGCAGAACCACACTAACAGACTCTTGGGAGCAGGAATGATTCCATTATCTGATATAGGAGCAGAATTCTAGATTAACCTCTAAAACCTCAAAAATCTCTCTCTAACAAGGTAGAAAGCTTCTCTCTTGAGAAGCATGAGAAACCTCCCTTAACCCGAGAAAACTTAAAGGAAATGAAACAAAACCAAGAGAACAACGTACCTTTAAGCCTTAGGAATGAAAGATTCGTAGTTAAACTTGAAGAAATAGAAGAAAATGGAGTTTGGAAGGTGAAAATGGGTTGAGAATCGAGTTTTTTGCGTGAGGGAGGAGAAAGAACCATTTTGGAATGTTTGGACCGAGAGAGGGTATTTATAGTGTTGTCAAGCGCTAGCACTCACCAGAGCACAAAAGATCTCTACACCGCCTTATTGTTCCTCAAACGCGAGCGCTCCTTAGTGCTACCATTCTCAGAATGCTCAGAATGATATATCACTTATTTATCTTTCCATTAACGTTAAAACATAAATGTAAATAAGGGAATATCTCCCATTTGGATTCAAATAAAATATTAGAAAAATCAAAATCCCAACAAATCAAAATCTCATTTTTGGGTTTTAGTTCAAATTTGGAAAATCTTACGATTTCGTAAACTTGCAAACTAAAAACGGAGTATTTAAGGGTTTCATAAAATTCGTTAAAAATCACTCTTCAACTCGTTTTCTCTCTGAATAATTACCGGACTTTTGGTCCGAAGAAAATAACTCTATTATATAGCCCTCCAAGGGCGTGTAAGGTTCAGACTTAGCAAAATTCAAGACTAAACAAAGTTAAGTGCAACTAGCACCTTTCCTGTTTTGAAAAAACTTTCTGACCTTTTTATTTATTAAAAAAAAACTAGGGTGTTACAATATATATATATATAATTTTAAGTGACCTCGTATTAAATGAGATAAAATATAAAATACAATATATTTCACTTCTTATGTTGATTTATTATGCTTGTACCATTATTAAAATTTGCTAGGTCATTGTTGTAAGTAAAGATATAGTACGAGAATGAGAGTTGAATCGTACTTTCAAATCTTTTTATTTTGTGAAAACTTAAATAAAGTCTATCAAATGTTTAAACTTGAAAGCAGTGGAAAAACATAAGTTAATAGACTTAGAAAGTTACTTTCTGAAGTCTAGAAACTAAATAAAATCTTCAAAAAGATGTTTAAGCAATTATAAAGGTTCACACAATAGAAACTAATAGCACGTAGTAATTAAAGAGATAAAGAGAAGAGAATGTCACACAAATAATTTTATATTGGTTCAACCAACTCCTATATCTAGTTCTTAACAAATATGTTGAGTTTTCCACTATCAACCACATTTTCAATTTGAGAAAGTCAAATATTCTTTTTACTAGTTTTCTCAAGCTATTCCCACTAGCTATCAAGCACACTTTGTTGTCATTTAAAACTCATGTTATATATAGTAGCATTCTCAAGGGTTCTAGAACTAATAATTGTTTCTATATGCATTGAATGGTGTGAAAATACTTAGAGATTATTCATCAATAGAAAACATGTGATTGAACCTAAATATAAAATCTATGTCATAACAATATATGAGAAAAAATCGATTAAGTAAGGGGCGTTTGTATGGGATTTTGGATTTCCAAAATCACTTCTTGTATATTTGAATGATTTTTTAAATATAATCAGAATTTAAAAGAAAATAAGTTTTTATAGCTTGTTTTATAGAAATTAAAAAGAGTAATTTTTGAAAAAAAAATTAATTTTTAACTTTTTCAATTATATATAAAATTCAAGTTTGATAATATTTTTTTAAAATCTAAAACAAGCACATCCTAAGTCAATCCTATGGTGCTTTATAATGATTATTCTATTTTAGTTTGTACCAAACAAAATAATATCGTAAGTATGACTCTTGTCACACAAAGAAGCTCTCCATGCTGTTCCCCAGCGTGCAGCAACTTCAATTCCTATCCTGATGCGTAGTTGATTTCTCTATCTACAAAACACAGCACAACAAAATGCAAACTACTTTTATGGGAATTTTTAAAAAAGATATTATGATTTTAAACATTTTATGACTCATTAAGTTTGTTAATTTGTTCATTTCACTTTTATATTTCTTACCCAATATTTTAAGAGTTCGTCTGTTCTGAATAGAATACTTATTTTTATACTAGGTAATAAAATTTCAAGTGTTCATTTATAAAAATATTAATATATTATTTAGTGAACTAATATAAAAGTATTGATGGATAACAATATTATAAATGTAAAAAGTTTAGTTGGTTCAAGTATATCGACACTTATTCCCTTAAATGAGAATGGAAAAAATTAATGTTAAAAGAAGACCGACATGATTTGAGTTAGATTACTTAGAATATTGTAAACTTCATGTACTAGTGATTTAAATTTAAAAATAGCATTATGAATGCAATAATAATTTAGATTTGGATTCTTTAAAAGAGAATTGCGGTAAAGTATTAAGAACATGAGATATATTGTCTACCTTAGAGAGATTATCTATCATTGAATTAATTAATATTTTTATATTGTGTATAGGTTTCACTGCATAATCAAAGATGAACAATTCCTCACTTGAGAATGATTTTTTTTCCGTTTTGTTTTAAAAGTATATAGGTGAAGGGAAGCTAGTCCCAACTTAGAGTTATGACATGTGTCTAGATAGGGATGGAGCCACATTATGTCACGATCCGGCTTGCGAATGTGACCAGGATGTGTTAACTCTCACGTAAGCTTCTTCTCTAAATGCATAACTTATCATAATATAATACTTAAAAGATGTTTTTCTTCTAAATCAACAATCATTTCTCTATTTAAAACATAATATTTAATTACATAAAACTTAAAATATTTAACATTCAAGCATTGAAAACCCCTTTCTAATTCGTTGAAATTTTTCAAATCATAAGCTACATGGCTGATCAAATATATAATCCAATCAAAACAAATAGTTGAATCCATACTTAAACTCTAGAAACATATAGGGAAATACATAAATTTTGAAAATATCTACAATCTCTCAAAATACATGCGTGACTCAAATCCTGCAAAAAACTACTTGAGCACTTCTACATCTAGCATGATCCTAAACTAAGCCTTACAACAATGTAAAGCTCACTAAAAAGGTATTTGCAACTACTAGACCGGTTGAATGAATTCTGACCTGAACAATGAGAGGAAGGGAGAGGGTGAGTCAACTGACTCAATGAGTGAGCTTTCACCCACCACCCACATAGGACAACCAAGGGAAATATATACATAATCTTTAATATACATGTAGCAGTATAAATCATTTGATATTTACATACATAGCTACCTACGAAAAACACTTTTTATTCCATATCTTCATAAACAAGTATTTCTAAACTCATATCAAACATAAAATCTTTTTAACTGATGGTGTAATAGAGCTTGGGAAGTATTTTGCTGAGATGTATATATATATATATATATAATAAAAGCTGTAAAGTGGTTATCAATTTCTGGACAAGAGCACCCTAAATCATAATAGTCGCGTCGACAAGCTGGAGGCACCTAACTAGGTCCTATTTTCTGAAATTGCCACCATGACGTTTACTGCCATTGCCTCCATGGCTTGTTGGGTTTGCCTCCATGACTATTTCATAATATTGCCTTCATAGGTCTAATATTATTGCCTCCATGGTTGTCTCATAATATATTCATCATACAAAACTTAACTGAAAAATAAATAAAGAAAGAAAACAACAATGCTGAAGGTGGATACTCTGCCCCTGGTGAAGCAGAGCCTAAATTCTTAGTACACTGAGAGTTATGGACTCAAACAATTCTAGCAATCTGACTTTAACATAACTATGACTGAAAATCGTGCCCAAGGGATCACCCGTTAGGCGTTCCGATTTCAAGCCCACAGAATATGTATCTGACAATTGTTATGAATTATACTGAATACCTCTTTGGTACCATAGACTACATTTTCAAATGCATATCTTAAGCTAACATATCTTTTTATATACTTTAGAGTTTAAAATCATAGCTTAAAACACTGAGTTTAAATCATGAAAACTCTAAACCATAATAGCGTATTTCTTCATAAAGCCAACCCATACTTTATTCAACATAGCTCAATTTAATATTTCCATAAAACGATAATACATATTTGACACTTTCATAAACATCTTTAAATCATACATTTTCAAAATGATCATTTCCTGAACATATAAAAGATATCACACAACATAGCAATCATGGTCCTATAGTTTTGTAAAACTCATTCTTTCATGCTATCGTAAATCAAAATTTTTCTAGCTTGACATAACGTGTAAAATCATATTCTATATTTTTTCTTGTTTCAAATTCCATGCTTAACAATTATCATGCAAGAAACATATTTATAATGATGAAACTAAGGCTATGAGGTCAAACCCACTTACCTAGAGGGTGGAACGTGAGGGAACAACTTCGGTAGAGCTTCAAGGAGGAGGAATGGCATCAATATCTGCCATTGAAACAACAAAATTTATAAACAACCTATGGGAAGCTCTAGATTACTCTAAACATACACCAACAACTTTGGGGAGCACCTCCACTTGACAACAATGAGAGAAATAACCAAATTTAAACAAAAATAATGAAGGAATGGAAGAAAAGAGATAAAAATCTATTAACATAAACATACCTTTGATGATTGGGGAGCTAGATTTCAGAAAATGAGGGAAAATAGTGAAAATGGGGAAGGGAAGGTTTCTGGTTCGAAGAAAATGGGGAAGAATGACGGAAGGGTTTTATAGAAGGGAAGGGTTTCAGCTTAGTGAAACGACACCATTTTGCACTATTCACGCTCTAGGGTAATTGCTATAGCGGTCCCTCGCTATAGCAACAGGCCATGTAACGCGCCCTTGCATTGTGCACTTATGACCATAGCGGTCAACCATTGAACACGTGAAAACCCATCCCGTGACCTCTATAGCCCTAGGTGCTATAGCGTGATAGCAACCCCAAAATCAGAAGGTTTCTATCATTAGGCATTCAACAAGTTAATTATTTATTTTACTTTCCATTAACTTTAAAACATAAATATAAATAAGGAAATAGTCCTCCATTTGGATTCAAATAAAATATCAAAAAAATCAAAATCCCAACCATTCAAAATCCAAATTTTGGGTTTTAGTTTAAATCCAGAAGTTTTCGAGATTTTCTAAACTTAAGAGCTGAAAATGAAATGTTTAAAGGTTTCATAAAATTCATTAAAATCACTCTTTAACTCATTTTTCCTCTAGGAATAATTACCGACTTTGATTCCAAGAATATCACTCTAACATATAGCCCTCCAAGGAGGTGTAGGGTTTAGACTTAGAGAACTCTAGGACCTGCGGTGGGTCTTGGGGACTTAGGCCGCACAAAACTTATCTACTGACACGTGTGCATCTGAATATTACACATTACATCTATGATGTGGCATATATATGCCACAACAAAAATTTTCAAATATTTAAAATAATTATATATATATATATATATGTGTGTGTGTGTGTGTGTGTATTTTACCCTATTATAATATTATATGACTCCACACTAATTTTAAATGAAATAAAATAATCAAATATAATGCATCCCACTTCTTATGCTGATATATTATGCTTGCCCCATTATCAAAATTTGAGGTTACTACTTCTAGATTCATTGAATAAGATAGATTTATTCACAGAATTATATTCATCGCAGATAAAATGCATAAGATCATATATGAAAATCTAACCTAAAAATCAAATTGATGTTGTTAGAAATAAAATAATATCTTAGTATATTTTGGATTGATTTAGATTGGTTTAGGTATATTTGGAGTTGATTTAGATTGATTTAGTTTGATATTAGACAATTTTATCATTATATTTTGATCTTATTTTTGACTTAGAAATGGGCCTACCTCATTGTATATCATATACAATGTAACATCACAAAAATATACAATTTATTCAACCTTTCTCTTTGTGTTCCTATTTTCCATTATGTCCTCTAAAATGGTATCAAAGTCATGGCATCCACCTTTGTATCTTTCTTTTCTCTGAATTTGCTCCATATAAAGAGTAACTTTCTTTTTCCCTTTAATTTATTTCTATTTTCTCCCAACACTATTAGAGCCCAACACTTCCTTTTCTTCCCTTCATTGTGCTTCCAGAATTATCTGTTTTCTTCATTTGGTATACTTCCATTTTTTATTTGCATTTTCAGATTTTGGCTTTAGATCCGATTTATGTTCTCCATGCAGTCTCATCTTTACTCGTTGGTTATGCCTAAGAGCTTGTGACGTCTTAGCATTTCCTGGTTCCACCTAGGCCCACGCCTATCTTCGCGTCTGTTTTGCCTAGGCCCTTCTCTATTATCTCAGTGTATTGCAAGCTTAAAGCTTGACAAGCTTTAGCTTGAAGGGAGTATTAAAAATAAAACAATATTTTAGTATATTTTAGATTGATTTAGATTTATTTAGGTATCACTTGGATTGATTTAGACCATTTTAGTTTAATATTAGATTCATTTTATCATTATATTTTGATCTTCTTTTTGCCTTATAAATAGGCCTTTGTTATATCATATACAACATCACATAAATGTGCAATTTATTTTGCCTTTCTTTTTATTCTTATTTTTCATTGTACCCTCTAACATATGTTATAACAATAACTGAGAAAAAAATTGATCAAGTAAATCAATCTCATTGTCCTTTATAATGATTGTTCTATTTTAGATTCATACCAAACAAAATAGGGTTTATCTAATCAATGCACTTAGGCAAGGGCAGAGAGTCATGTGACTTAGGGGCAACCATAAAACTTTTAATTTTCTTATATAATTATACACTTATATAAATTTGGCCCTTCTAAAATTTTTATATGCTAACTAGAAGGATTTATAAATTGATATATATTATCTTTTTGAACAAATTACATAAATTTAATATGTAAATAGTTCAATTTTATCATCCATTCTTGTTTTGTTTTCTGATTGTTTATTTCTATCTAAATCAGAAAATGCGTGCAATTTAAATGTTTGAGGTGTTCTTATAAACCTTTTACTCAATTAAGTATTTAAAAATTATAATAGATAATATATTGTGTATATATATGTGTTTCTTGACTTTTAGTTGGAACGACAAGTTAGTCTCTCCTTAGTGTCTTCAACAAAGGATTTATTAGTTAAATTGATCTTTAATAATTTATAAAAGTAGAAATTGATTGCTAATGAAAATATAAATAGGATAAATAAGTTTATCAAAATATTGACATTAAACTAACTTGTTCTATATTTTTTATTATAAGGACAGCAAAATTTTTTTCTTATAAATTAATTTATCCAGTGCTATTTTTATTGAAAACCAACTTGAGATTATATATATATATATATATATATATATATGTTATGACTTTCTTTTAAAATTTTTAGGTTAAATAAAAAGTAAAAGATATATATTATTTTGTTTCATGTACATTGTCTTTTAGTATTGGCCCCTAAAAATAAGGCATGCTCCGTCTTTATCTTAGAGTACTGGTTGAGGAATCAAAAATAGAAAATTTGAGATTGGAAAGATAAATTTATGGTGTTTTCAAAGTATAAGACTCATTGCAAAGTTTTAAATCTGGTTTTTTCTAATATTTCTAAAGGGCTAAGGTAGGTAAATGCCAACAAGATAACACCGTAAATAGGACTTTTGTTACGCAAAGAAGCTCTCCACGCTGTTCCCCAACATGCTGCAACTTCAATTCCTACCAACCTCAAGCGTAGTTGATTTCTGCATTCCAACACAACACAACACAACGCAATTCAAACCACTTCCCCTTCCTGTACCTGTGCACTTCGACCCCACGCGCCGCTTCCTGACACATACACACACTCAACACTGTCAACACACATACACACTACCCACCACCTTCTCCACTATGTGCTGTGCCATTTTGGAGCCTCGAATGCCTCCAAACTGTCCTGTCCCCACCCTCCAACCTTTGGAAACAGTCATATAAAATGTAGTAACATAGGAGCGTGTTTGGTTCAGGCCTTTCAATGAGAAAGAGAGGTGAAAACATGTTTAGTTTATTTTTATTGGAAATATTTTCAGAAAATATGTTCAGAATTCATTGAAAATTTGAAAACGCTGGATTTACGTTTTCACCGTTTCAACAAAATATTCTCGTACATCTTGAAAACGTTTTCAACCAAAATGCAGTGGCATGCTTGTAATTATAATGAAATTTGTTTCTTTCTCATCAAATTACCCAGCAGCACAGTGAGACCAAAAAACAAGCTCTTCTCCGTCCTTCTTCTTCGATGACCGATGGCTCCATCCTACTAGCTCGTTCTCTGTTCCTTCACCTTTTCTTTTTGCACAATCCTAAAGCACTGCTAGGCTTCTGAAATATCTTTTTCTTTGCACTGCATTTTGACACTCAAGGAGCTGCGTATACTCGGTCTCTTTCAAGCAAATCAAAGAAGTAGCTAAACAAGTATTCTCAAGTTTTTAGCCACACAGGACTCTACCATGATGTGCATAATCATGTAACACGGACTAGATTGGAGAGTTTCAAGAGAGCGCGAGGAAGTATAGTTCTATAGGCTGAAAATTTTCCAGTCTTTCTATTGTAGTTTATCTGTTTTTTTTTTTTTTTAAATGTTATTCCAATACCAAAAAATAGGTATTCAATAAGGACACTATCTATTATTATTGGATTGATATGACTCAATTTCTCCACCTATCTATCATATCCAATAATAATAATCTGTGTTAAAATAATAATGGTATTTTTTTTTCACTCTGATTGAAGTAGAGCCTTTTTTTTCGAAGAAAAAGGTAAGGCATATGAGTGAGTAACGATACTACAACTTTTTATTATATTGGTAGAATTTTTGTTATTACTGCAATTCACTGTGAGACCAATTTTTTGGGTATGTGACTCAAGATTAGTGATGTGCTTCTTTTTGAACAATCTCTCTTTTCTTTTTTCTTTTTTTCTTTTCAAGGGGGATATATTGTATGATAATAAATATAATTTATTTTTGTATAATAACAAATTAATTTTGAGATTTTTATGTCAAAATAAAACATACCAAACTATATATATAATTTTTATTATTTAATAGCAAATTAATTGAATTATTTTAATTTAATCTTGAAAAAAAAATACCAAATCTATTTTTGTTGTTTTCTCAATTTGAAAATAATATTCACTTTTACAAACTAAACACGTTCCAAAATTCTCTGAAAATGAATATAATTTTCAGAAAATAAAAATAAAAAATAAAAAAGAAAATATTTTTACAAACTAAACCTGCTCTTATATTTTAATCCTCACATACAGAATAGCACTTGTCTTAGCACTGTTTGGGCAATGCAATATAATGAATATTATTTTTACCTCAGTAACTTTCCTCCACGGAGGGTATAGCTTTTTCCCTTTTCCTTTTTAAAATTACGGTTAGATGATGCAAATTGTTAATTCAAAATAATGGATATCACATTGGGAAAATTTCTTATGTAATCTTGAAGGAGTTTTTTTAATCAATGCCGTTTGTCCTGTGGGTACTAGTTAAAGGATTTTAAAAAAGAAGAATTTGCATTGAGAAAATACGGGCCTATTTGATTTTAAATTTCAGTTTTTATTTTTATTTTTTTAGTTTTTCAGATTTTGTAAAGGAAATATAAAAAATTATAAAAATTACAAAAATCTAATTTTCAGTTTTTCTTTTCAGTATTCAATATTTTTTTTATAAAATCCTAAAAATTAAAAAACTGAAAATGAAAATTGAAATATACCCTAAGTTCCATTAAAAACTTTTCAAATTTGTTTTTTTAGGCTTTCTTAACTAGTATCCTTAGAAAAACCCATCTTGAAATACTAAGTAGATATCTTTTATATTTAATAATAAAATGACATTTCAACTTTTATTGAAACGCATCTTTAAATTTTAATTTTAATTAAATTAAATTTTATTATTTAACATGGAATACACTTCACGTAAGGTTTTATGGGCATCCGAGGCTATATTTAGATTACTGGTAAATAGTGGAGTTAAGTGGAATAGAATATAATGAAATAGAAAGGAGATGGAGTGGAATGACATAATCTTTCCACTATATTATTTGGATATTTTAGTAATGAAGTGAAATGAAATGATATTTTATTAATGGAATATAATGAAATGATAATAATTTTATCAGTAAAAAATATGAACAAAAGGGATTCCATCATATTCCTCTCAAATTGAGGGAAAAAGGAAAAGAAGAGATGATGAAATTGGATACAATCATTTCCATTCCCTCCATTCCATCCCACTCACATTCTAAACATCCAAACAATGAAATTTCAAACAATTTCATCCCATTATCTTTCACTCCATTCACTTCCATCAATCCAATCAAATATATCCTTGCATTTTCCTTGCAATACACACGGGCTAGAATGAGAAGAAGCATGTCATAAAAGTGTAACAAATTATAATATAAGAAATTTGGCCTAAAACATTGCTTATTTTTGGGAACATATGGCAAGTATTATTTTTTATAGACATAGATAATACTTTTTTTTTTAAATGTGTTGTCTTTTATATCTAATAAAAAATGTTGTCTTACATTAAAAAATGTTGCTTTAAATAATTGACCACATTTACTATAACAACTTTATGAAAAGTAATACATTAGCTTAAAAATATATCATTTTATTAAAAAATGTTACTTTTAATAATTGATCACATATAATATAATAACTTTTTAAAAAATGATGTTTTAACTTAATAAAGTGTAACTTATGTGTGCATAAGTAATATTTTTTACATGTACTCAAAATTAAATATTTTTTTAGGTATAAATTTCTTGTAGTGAAAAAATATTAGATCATATTAATTATGAATAATTATAGTTGTAGAAAAAACTGAGCCACATACATTACAGAGTACTGACAAAGCGTTTCAAAGTTAAAAGTTAAAAAAAAGAAGTTAAAAGTCAAAAATTAAAAATTAAAAAAATGGCAAATTGTATTTGTACGTTGTACTAAGATTACATGATGTATCTGAGTAGCTCCAAGTCATTCCGATAAAATCAACTTCTAAAAACTAGGCATGCATAAAAATGTATTTATATATCTATCAAATTTCCCCATTGTAACTTATCCCGCCGTCCGTGCTGAGAAGAAAGAACCTTGAGAAACAGAATCAAATCGGTTCCTTAACCTTCACGCCACAATTGCACCACACCGCACCCCTACTCGCGTATTTATGTTATTTGTGCTGTAAGATATTATGTCAGATATCTTAATGGCTATTTTCACCCATTATTAAAAGAACAATAAATCTCATTTATGCAGAATTTATATATCATTCAATGATAAATATGATATAATTTGACACAATATCTCTTTCAATAAATAGAAGTAACATTTTTTATCCTCCACCCCATATCCCCCTCTCTCTCTCTCTGTCCCTGCGTTCCATGCATATTTAAAAGGCTCACTCTTCGAACACGCCTAAAAGCCCCTTCCTTTGACGATTCTCTTACTTCACGCCACCCCTCCGCCTACCCTCTTTAAATTCCCAGAGTCTCACACTCACTTTAAACTCAACAAACAAACCAATTAAAGTCAAAACCAAAACAAGAAGACACGAAAAAGAAAACAAGTTTTCCCCTCTGCCCCCTCTCTTCTTGCCCCTTCTTTTTAACAAAATGGGTTCTTCAAAAGACCAAGAAAAAGACCAGCAACAAGAAAAGTTGGCGTGGGTTCACGGCCCCATCATTGTTGGAGCTGGCCCTTCAGGCATAGCAGTACTTATATGGCCATATGGGCTAAGGATTCAAAGGATGCCGAGACTACCAAGGTAGTCCATTGATAAGCACTATTTCCAGTGTAGAATCTTTGCAACACATCACGCTTAGAAATGCATAAGGGCAGGGGATCCAAAAATCATTTTCGCAACCTCTCTTAATATTACTATACTAGTATAGTAGCCGCACTATGCACGGGGAAGTTTAATAGAATTCCAACCTAGTTTCTTAACAACATGTATGATAAAAGTGATCAAAATAATTTTGCATTAGCGGAAATGAACTACTAATGTATTCATGCTTTTGAATTCTGATGTAATAAAAACTCAGTATGAAAAATATAGTCAAGTACGTAGCTCAAATAATGTAATCAAATATTAATAAAGAAAATGATATTACCAAATTGCAATGAAAATAAATGATAAATATTATTAGATAAAATAAAAATACTATAATCAAGTTGAAATTTATAATCCAAGGCAAATACTTAAGAATATTGACTTCAGTTGTAAACGAAGCAGGTACTATGAGGTGTTCTTTTATTCGAAAATATAATTCACACAATTGAATATTTAATATTAGATATATGAAATAGATTTTAAATAAGAGTTAATAAAGTAAATAATATCTCTAAAATATATTATTACGAAATGATTAAAATATAATGTCGAAACTAACTTTATAAGTAACAAATAATGGTAAAAAATCAATTATCCCCTCCCATGTTTTTTGTTGAATAAGAAAAAAAACTGAAAATTTGTATTGAATAAAATGATAAAAATTATATGAATTGATAATAATCATATAATATGTAAATTATTACTTGTATAATGGCATACTTGCTAATATATTTTGGGGTTAGGGCCTCGTTGTTTAAAAAATTGTGAATGTAAATGTTTAATATCACTTGTTAAATATCAATATTAATAAAAAAAATTATTCTATCACTAATTTCTTTTGTCATATAAAAATAATATTAAACCTATTTTGAGCTAGATTCCGTTGTAAAAAATATTTGTGCAATAAATATATCTAAGTCTAACAACACTTGTTGGGTACCAATATTCTTTAAAAATATTATATAATTAATTTCTTCTGACATATAAAAAAATATGAACTTATTTTGGGGTTTGGGCCCATTATAAGATTTATCTGGAAGCAAAATAGGTCCGAGGAAGGGAAAATAAAACACGAAAAGTGATATTGAAATAGATCCATAAGTTGCACTATGCCATAAAATAAAGCACGCCGAAGAGAAGATGAATCAAAGATGGAACTACACCATACTATTAGATAAATAGATACTTGTAATAAAGGGATACTACGTCGCTCTGCGCAGGTGCCGTGCGGACAGCCAAGTTGCAACAGCTCCCTAACTCAAGAATAACAAAGACTCTGAACAGCCAAAACAAAGATATAAGAACTGTAAATTAGTGTACTTAACACATACTCAAATTGAATATGATAAAAAAAAAATCAATTTCATAACTATTGTTTTACTCTTATGAAAACTGAAATAGATGTAGATAAATGTCACAATAATTTTTAAAGAATAAACCTCACCATCATTTCCACCTGAAATAAATCAATTAAAGATGTTACTCATAACCATAAATCCTATTAAACAAAAACATTAAAAAAAAAGAACTATATATCTTTGGGTGTGTACCTTTCTAAAGAATCAAAGACAATAAAAGTTGTACATTAGATAGAGTTGAGAGTGGAGTTCTTCTAGTAAAGCCTTGGCATATACTTCAGGTTGAATAAATCTAACACTATTTGAAAAGACTTTCAGCTATATAAAAGTATGAACTATGACAATGTAAGAACTATGATATAATATCTCGGTTAAAAAAAAAAAAAACACTGAGATCAACAGAAACATTCAAGGCTTCCATTTTTTCCTCCTTGTAAATTTTGTAAGAAGCTTTCATTTGTTCCATTTTCACATGATAATAAGAAACTTAGGCTGACAGGATGAAAGGAGAGAAGGAATGCAAACATGAAGAGAAAAAAAAAAAAAAACCCTCAAAATCCAATCTTTGAGACAATGGGAGAAATTATGAAATAGGTACACCAATCGATGGAGGATGAATGATTTGAAATATTCATGGATAGTGATAAAATTGCGTTTAAATCCCAATAAAGGTGTCTTGATCCCAAGTTCTTCAAACTGCAGAAATGAGAAAAAAATAGAGATTTAAGAGGAAAAAAACTTCAAGCATTATTTTGTGTTTCTCATAAGGCTTGTCAGCATGTGGTTGCATTGCACAAAATGTGAATATGTCAAACGAAGACAAATCCATGCCATAGGACATCATCAGATCTCAAACAAAATGGGATAATTATTATTACTGCAACGACATTAAGGAATGATTCAGTAAGACTATTTGTATTGGAACGCACAGGAAGCAAAAATAATAACAATAATATAATAATATATAATAATAACACCACACAAAAACAATGTTATCAACTAAGATGTGAACATTTGGCAGAATTATTTAGGCAGGAAAACTGAATTGTCAAGTGGTGATCACTGATACCTACTATTACCCTTCTTTTACATAAATAGATAGATTATCTACATATAATTAATTTAGGAGGTTTTTTTTTTTTTTTCTATATAAGTAAGGCTCAACCCCAAACTAAGGAGGAGTAGAAGACACATGATACAACCAATGGAAAGACCAAAACAGAGCAAAGACGAGTCAACAATAATGATTCATAGCAAAATACTTTAATCTTAAATACAATGATTCACAACAACATACAATCCTCTCAACAATCAAGAGCACAAAACATTAAAACTAAATTGTAGATGATCTAGAGCCCATACCTCTTTAATTTGCAGTGTATAAGCAAGGAAAACTAGATGTCGAAAGTCTTGTCTTGCTGCAGCAGTTCACCCCTAACTACTTATCACTTCAAACAAATTAAGGTTAGCTAAAATCACTGCTTAATGAGAAACCATATAACAAGATACACTTTTTTTTTTTTTTACCATAACTAGTACTTTAACCCGTTTAATGCACAATGATAAGTAAAAAATATTTTAGAACTTAGTAAATAATAAAATTAATTTATGACAGTTTTTTAAATTGACTAACAACAATAAATAATTAACAATGATGTTCATAATTAAAAGTAATATATTACAAAGGATTAATTGTATACGATCTTTGTTTCAAATTTTGATCTTCATATAACACCCTACATTATACAATATAAATATATATTAGTACTAAAGTATGTAAATACTTGACAATAAAATGTAATGAATGTGTTATATAATAAATTAAAGTAAATAAAAAAAATATAAAATATAGATTTATACTTGAGCTTTAAATCTTTTGAAATACCTCTAGATAAACAACATTCCTAATTATATTGTAAGATTGCCCATTGTCATCTAATATTGATATTTTCAAATTATTTGTTGATTTTATTGGATATAACCACATAAAGTTATCCATGAGTAAAGATAAATTTGGGTATAAATAATCCAATAAATCACAGATTGCCTTTGACTTTTACTAATTGTTATAGCAAAGCATAGAGTGATGACCGTGAATTATCTCCTTTGAAACTTGAGAGACATGCTGTATTATATTCATTTGAGATATGTAAACATTTTTCTAATTTTATTACCTGTCATTACTACAATTGCCCCACTTCAACTATTAACTATGTTTCAATACACAATCCAGAAAATTAATCAATGTTTCTTAACATCATAATTGAGACTCCTTCTGCAAATGAATTTGTGATTTGGAATGTTAGAACACTTTATCTCATTTAAAACTCAGTAGTTATCTAATCCGCCTCATTGCCGAAATCTTCATTGCCATGCAATATGAATTAAAACTAGATACTCATTTTCCTGCCAAGAATATGAGAAAGAATAATTAAATTCATTGACCATATCAAACTACCTCAAGGGTAGGTGCGAGCAATACTCTATCATGAAAAAAGGCATAGTCTTTTTTTTTTAAGAAAAAAAGTATAGTTTTTTACCCATACAATACACGGAACTTATTTCACATTAAATTAATATATACAAATATTTTAAGATCTATAGAAAATGTAATTTTTTTTATAAATGTTTAAAATTTTTTATATTTAAATAATAAGAATCATATAACAATAATTTAAAACAAAATTTTTTATATTATTTTATCATTTTATACACAACGTAGTTAATTAGAATCAACTTCAAAGTATTATTTGTTATTTATTATTTATTTTTTAAAAACTAAGGATTAACTAATTAAAAAAAATTGTATGTCCCCTTCTATCTCTCAATTTGACCTCCTAATAGTGGTTTAACATTTTCAAATTGAAGAAAATCTGCAAATATAAAAATAAAATTTATTTATAATATACTTTTATAAAATTTAATAGAAATTCAATAATTAAAATAAAATTTATGTGCTTTTTCTTTTGTTGTATGTTCTTTAATATACTAATATTAAATATTAGGTTTATAAACCAAAGTAAAGTATATTCATAATATTCTCTTAATAATTTTTTTACTTGTATTCACTAATATTTTCTAAAAAATCTTAAATTATAAATAAATTTAATATAAATTGATAAAGTTAATTTATGAATAATTAATAAATATTTGATAATCAATATTAACATATAATAATAAAATGCAATTATTTTCTATTTTTAAATGATGATTACATAATTGAAAAAAAATTAACCCCATTTTTCTTACCCCTTTTAGTCAATGATTTAATTTCATTCCCTCTTCTATTATATTCAACCATGTAACTATTTGAATTGAAAAGGAACATATGTTATTTATGATATCTAGGAATGTATATTAAATTTAAAATATTTAGAATATGAAAATAAATTGAATGCACTTAATTAGTATTTTAATATTTGATTTTAACAAAAATTTACAATATTGTAATTTTTTGTGACAATTTTGTAGTTTGTTTTTAAAATTAAATTTTTCAAAAGTATAAGTTTCAACAAAGAGTAGCTTTATTGGTTTTTAAAAATTATTTAGTCAATTTTTTAGGTAGAAGAAAAAAAACTGTTTTATGATTGTGATGATATATAAAAAACTTATTTTATACAAAAAAGATTAAATTAAATACCAAAAATAATTGAAATTGATTTATGAAAAAAAAAGGTTAAAAAATACTAATTTATCATCGATGATTTATGTTAAATAGTGCCCAGAGGGCGTGACGAGGATGTTGACAATTTTAAAATAAAATAAATGAAAGTCGCCACCAATTTTAATTCTGGAAAAATTGGAAAACCTTTTTAATTTGTAAACTGGTCTTTTTAAAAGAGATCTAAATTTGGAGTCTATTATGATTAGGGAATGGAAACTTAATCCCATTGCACCCCTAATATTCCGTATAATACGGTTACCTTAGAGCTCATTAAGCAAATTTATTATAACTTTAATAATATTTAATTTTCCCCAAAGTAATCATAATTATGTACATAAATAAAATAAAATTAAAACAAGGAATAAAAATTAAATGAGAACACAATTTAATGAAAAATTAATTTTGGCTTGATAGTTGTTTGCTACGTCGACGTATCCTCTGGTGCAATGAGGAACTCAAAGCCACGTCGTGGGAGAAAATGTGTCTGTTTATGGATTTTAATTAGAGGAAAATAAAGATGTGTTGATGATTTTTAATTGTAAAAGGATTTTATGAAGAAATTAAAATCCACTTTTGCACAAGATTTAGGATAGTGTGAACTATACAATAAACCCTTACATCCTTATGAAACTTGAGAATGATAAATTATACATCAAAATCATAAAGTTGTTGCATGGATTGAATATTATTTTATTTTTTGACAAAATCTAATTTTAACAAAATTAATTCAGAGATATAAACACACAATTAAGCAAAACACATAAGCATACACAGTAATTAAAAATAAAATTAATTCATGAACACAACTACACAATTAATTCAAACACACAACACATATAAAATGATAAAACTAAAATATAATAATTATTTTTTATTATTTTTATCTTTTTATTAAAAATTAAATTCACTCAAAATCAAAGAAATAATTAAATCACTCTTTTTGCATAATTAAATTACTTCTAAAATTAACTTATTTAATTCTACTTGAACGATTTAAGATGGTTGCTAAAGAAACATGTCATAAACCTTCTTCAATAAATCAAAATACTCAAGAATTTATTTTGAATCAAACTAAACAAAACTTCTCTTTTTTTTTTTAATCAAATAAACTCAGGCCCAACCAAACAAAATCAAAATCCAACACAAAAATAAATAAATAAACAAACTAAAAAATAATGATAATAATAATAATAATAACCTTACCAACTCTCAACACTCACACACACACTCAACTCCACACAAACACACACACACGTACATTTCTCACTTTCACTACTCTCTCTCACTTTTAACACACACATATACACTAAAGAAAGGAAAAAAAAAGAAAGAATGATAGAGAGAGATTAGAGATCTAGAGGATAAGAGAAGAGAGAACTAGAGAGAGAAGCGAGAAAGGGTGAGCATGAGAGAGAGATGGAGATCGAGAGAGAGGGGAGGAGGAGATTCTGCCAAGCCATTCACCCTGCTGGGCATGAAAGGTTGTTGCGAGGAAAAGGGAGCGGAAGGCAGCCAAGGGAAGGGGGCCGCGGCGCATGAGGGAGAGACCCCTGGGCTTCACGACGGTTTACCTAGGAGCAAGGGGAGGTTCCCGCGAGAATCCGATCGCGTTGTTGCATGGCTGGTTTTGGAACGGGTGGCCAGAAGGCTAGGTCGTCGAGATCGGAGGGGGAAGGAAGTTGGCGCCCTGGCTGAGCGATGGTGGATCTATTAGCACGGAGAGAAGGCTCTGGGGCGGGGGTTCGCGCGGCTCTGGACCGGCGCTACGGTGGGCTTTCCAGGAGCTGAGGCAAGGGTGAAAGAATCGCCGCCGTGGGTGGTGGAGGTAGGCGGGATGTGGCGAGGAGGAGATCTGCGAATCGCCGTTACGGGGTGCGCGGAGGAAAGGCTTGCACATGCATCATGTGGAGGAGGAGCTTACCTGCACGTGCCACGTCGCGCCTGCACCCACGCCGTCCCAGGCGTGGCGCCGCTCAGGTATTGTGCTATTCTCTTTTGATTTTCATTTCCTAATGTTGGTGAAGATTATGGATTATTATTGATGGTACCCGTGATTGGATGCTTGAAAATGAATTATTGCTGTAGTTTATGATGATTTGGGTATATGATTTTGGGCTGAGATTGTTTTGGTTTTGATGTGATAATGGTGGTGGTGTAGGATTTCAGAATGGTGATTGGATGGACTAATGAACTACATGCACCTAAAATCTAGTATCATAGTAAAATGCCCAAAACTTATACCTTTGCTGCGTTGCAAAAATCTTTGGTATTGTTCCTCTTTTATTTTTGTTAATTTCCCTTTTTATAGCCATTCCCACTTGATCCAAATTTTGATTGTTCACCTTTGCAGGCTGGCTGGAGGAGCCAAGCTCATCCCCCAAAACTAGCTCATCACGAAAGCAAATTTATCTTCTAGCCAAGGACAAAGAAAAACATGATGATGGTGCTGCCACTCCCATTTTTTACTTCCTTTTTCTTTTCTTTGTATTTTGTTGTGTTGTATCACTCCTTGCCTCTAACTTAAACCAAGACTCTCTTTTTTTTTTTTATTTTTATTTTTTTTTATTTTTTTATTTTAGGCTGAAATGGATTATCAAAAAATGTGGGCTACAAAATAACTGAAATACAAGGGTTGGACAAATTGGAATGGGCTAGATAATTGAATGGGGGTAACAAACAAAAATAAACTGAAACTGAATGGGCTAAAGGATCGGGTTTAAAAGAAACTAAAATGGGTTAGTTTGATTTTTTGGAAGAGGTGCATTTTTCATTCAAATTTTTGGGTGAAAATAATAATAAGGATAAAATACCTGGACAAAATATGGTGTTCACAGTTGTCCTTTACTTGTTTCTTAGAAAAATATAAAGGTTGTGACTTTGATATTTTGTTGTAAGAAACAAGTAAAGATATGAACACATATTTTGTCTAAGATAATACATGCATGATGGATGATGCAAGATGACAAATGCATAATGACGATGAATGCCTGATGACAATGCAAATGATATGATGAATGATAATTTCATTATGAATGAATATTGCTAATGTCAAGTAAGGAATGAAATGTCTTGAAATTAAAAGCATGTGGAATGTGAAAGCTTGTGAAAATGAAATATACATGTGAAATTTTAAAATTTGTGAAAGTAAATGTGAAAGCAGTAAGATCTGAAAATATGTAAATGTGAAAGCAGGAAATGTGAAAGCTGTAAAGACTATGAAATATACATGAAAGCAGTAAAGATTGTGAAATAAACGTGAAATCAGGTAAAGACTTTGTGAAAGAAACGTGAAAGAGGAAAGACTATGAAATAAACGTGAAAGCAGGAAATCGTGAAAGCTTGTAAATGGTGAAAGCGTAAATTGTGAAAGCTTGTAAATGGTGAAAGCTTGTAAATGGTGAAAGCTTGTAAATTATGAAAGCTGTAAATGTGAAAGCAAATTGTGAAGGCGATAAATTGTGAAAGCAGTAAATTGTGAAAGCATATAAATGTGAAAGCGTAAATGTGAAATCATATAAGATGTGAAACTGAAAGCATTTAAAATGTGAAAGCATGTAAATGTGAAAGTACGTAAAATTGTGAAATATAAATGTGAAAGCATATAAATTGTGAAAGCATTTAAATGTGAAAGCATTTAAAATGTGAAAGCATGTAAATGTGAAAGCAGTAAATGTGAAAGCATTTAAAATTGTGAAAGTAAATGTGAAACATATAAATGTGAAAGCATTGTAAATGTGAAAGCATAAATGTGAAACTTAAAAGACTTGTGAACTATGAAAATTGTGAAGGCAAAATTTTGCAAAGGTGTGTATGTGATGGTGATATGATGAATGATGCAAAATTGATGTAGTGATGATGTGCTCAGTGACAAGAATGATGACAATAGCTATTAGCTATTAAAATTGCCCCAGTTTGAGATATCTTTGCATTGCTCTTCAAGAAAGCTTTTGTCTATTTCCAAATGAGCCGTCTCTTTAGATGAACAGTGTTGTGAACTTTTCATTGGTTTTCAAACATATCTTCTCTTAGTGACACTTCGACATTCCTTTTTGCCCAGTTTTCATTGTCCTCATTTTTGCTAGATTTTCAATCACGGACATCCATCAAAAACCCATATTTAGGCTGTCCTCTATGAATCTCGGCTCAATTGCCCCGTTATTCAATTCTAATCCACGTCCCTGCCCTTGACTTATTAGTTGAGTTTTGTTAGCAAATTAATCCCTTGATAGTATCTCAATTATAATATCATGATTATGCATAGTTTTAAAAGATTTTTGGTAGAAAAAAAGACACAGAGGAAGAGAAAGGCAATTTATTGGACTTCAAACTGGAAAGTATGTACAGGATGTCAACAACTGTAAAGAAATGAAGAAGGAATAAATAAAAGACTTATAGTGTTTGATTCCATGTGATCGACCCATTTCACTAATTCATTGGTTACACTAGACTTGAATTTCATGTTCACAAGTGTATCCTCTTTGTGCTCAACAATATGCCATGATCCACAAACATTCAAATTGCCCCTTTCAGTGCCCCACATTGCTTCTGATTATTGGTTTAACCCTTCACCATTGCATAGGCCGCCTTTTCAGGTTTTCAACCTAGCAATTAAAAGTTGTCTTCCCTTTCAGTTTGCTCTTTTTGTGCTCTAATTTTTGCCTAGGTTGCCCTTCAGGGCTTTCAACCTAGCGAGCATTTTTCTTTTCTTCTTTTTTTTTTTCATTTTTTTTAGGCAAAATATTTTTTCACGGCATCTGAATTGATTGGTTTAGCTAGTACTTTGCCTTCTATATCAGTCAAGATCAATGCTCCTCCAGAAAATGCATCTTTGACGATGTAAGGGCCTTCATGTGTGGGTGCCCACTTGCCTCTGTTATCCTCTTGATTCGGCAAAATTTTCTTCAGAACAAGATCGCTGGTTGGAATGTTCGAGGGCGAACATTTTTATTAAATGCTTTCGCCATCCTTTCTGGTACAACTGGCCATGGCATACCGTTTAGCCATTTTTCCTCAAGCATATTCAACTGCTCATATCTCATTTTGACCCACTCGGCTTCCTCCAATTTAGCTTCTACTAAGACTCTTAATGATGGTATTTCCACTTCTATAGGGGTCACTGCCTCCATCCCATACACCAGCGAATACGGGGTTGCCCAGTTGAGGATTTGACAGAAGTGCGATAGGCGTGTAATGCATAAGGCAGCATGTCACTCCAATCTTTGTAGGTGACCACCATTTTTCCCAAGATCTTCTTGATGTTCTTATTTGCCTTCTACAACCCCATTCATCTTTGGTCGGTAAGGAGCTGAGTTGTGATGCTTGATCTTGAATTGCTCACACAGTTTCGCACCTCTGCATTATTGAAATTAGTGGCATTATCTGTGATGAGTCTTAGACCATACCTACAAATGATGTTGTTCTTCAGAAATTTCACAACCACTTTCCGGGTTACATTGGCGTACGATAAGCTTCTACCCATTTGGTGAAGTAATCAATGGCTACTAGAATGAATCGATGCCCATTGGATGCTTTGGGGCTAATTGGCCCTATGACATCCATGCCCCACATTGCAAAAGGCCAAGGTGATGTAAGAGTGTGCAATGGGAGGAGGGAATGGATTCGATCAGCATAGATTTGACATTTGTGGCATTTTTGACAAACTCTATGCAGTCTTTTTCCATTGTAAGCCAAAAATATCCTTGCCTGAGAATTTGTCGGGACAATGTGTGCCCATTAGCGTGAGTTCCACAAATACCTTCATGGACTTCTGATATGATGGAGTTAGCTTCTGGCATCGACACATCTCAATAAGACTCCATCATGATTCCTCTTATACAAAACTTCCCCGAGAGGAAAAATGACATGGATAGCCGTCTGAGTGTCTTTCTGTCATTCTCATTTGCTGATGCCGGATATTCTCTCTCCTTGATGAATTTCTTGATATCATAGAACCAAGGTCGACGTCAAACTCTTCTTCAATGTTAGAATATGCTGGCTTCTTCTAACAATTACTTGCAAAGGTCTTACTTCCACTTCTAGATCAAGATTGGTCATCACAGCCAAGGTGGCTAAGGCATCTGCAACTGATTCTGGTCACGGGGCAAGTAATGGAAACTGACATCCTTGAATTCATCTTTTAAGCTCATAAGGTGTTCATAGTATGACGGTAACCTATGCTCTTTGACTCGCCATTCTCCATTGACCTGAAAAATGATTAGGGCTAAGTCCCATAAACCTCTAACTCTTGCACCCCAAGGGATATTGCTACCTTAAGCCCGTTATACATGCTTCATATTCGGCCATGTTGTTGGTACAATCAAATGCCAGTTTCACGCAATTGGAACTGCTTTCCATCAGGGATATTAAGACTGCTCCAACCCCATTCCCTCTTATGTTGACTGCACCGTCAAAATACATTTTCCACACTAAGCCCTCTTCTTCCTCATTTTCACTGTCCTCTTCTACAACTGCTAGGACATCTTCATCAGGGAACTCGTGCTCCATTGACTGATATTCTTCAAGCGGGTTCTGGCCAGGTGATCAGCTATCACGCTTCCTTTTATAGATTTTCTTGTCACATACTTGATGTCGAATTCTGCTAGAGCCACTTGCCATTTGGACATTCTCAGGGAAATGTGTGGGCTTTCAAAGATGCATTTCATGGGGTCTATCCGAGATATGAGCAAGGTCGTATAATAGAGCATGTCCTGCGTAATCTTCGTTGTCCACACCATGCACAACAAGTCTTCTCAATAGCCAAATACCTAGACTCACAGTCATTGAACTTCTTGCTCAAGTAGTAAATGGCTTGCTCCTTTGAAGGACTCGTCATGTTGACCAAGTCCTGCCCCATAGACCCATGCAACACTGTGAGATATAGTATGAGCGGTCGCCCTGGAGTTGGCGGAACCAAAAGAGGTGGATTTGACAAGTAGTTTTTAACTTTGTCAAAGGCTTCTTGACATCTATCATCCCATCTACCTGGGTTACTCTTCCTCAATAGCTTGAATATCGGCTCACAAGTCCTGGTCAAGTTAGAGATGAATCTCGCTATGTAATTCAGACGACCAAGGAAACCTCGCACCTCTTTCTGTCTTGGGTGCTGGCATGTTTTGTATGGCTTTGATTTTGTCTGGATCTACCTCAATGCCTTTCTTGCTAACGATGAACCCTAACAACTTTCCTGTGGAAGCTCCAAAGGTACATTTTGCCGGTTTAGCCGAAGTTTGTAAATTCTCAATCTTTCAAACAGTTTCCTGAGCATCGCAACATGACTCTCTCCATCTTGTGACTTTGCTACCATATCATCCACATACACCTCCAACTCCTTGTGAATCATGTCATGGAAAAGGGTCACCATTGCTCGCTGATACGTTGCTCCAGCATTCTTTAGCCCGAATGGCATCACTCTATAGCAAAATACCCCCACTGAGTAACAAATGATGTTTTCTCTTTATCCTCTTCTCCCATCAAAATCTGATTGTAGCCTGAATAACCGTCCATGAAAGAGAATCGGTGACTTCTAGCTGTGTTATCAACTAGTACATCTATATGAGGTAGAGGAAAATTATCCTTCGGCTTGCTTTATTCAAATCCCATAATCCACACACATTTTGACCTTTCCATCTTTCTTTGGACCGGTACTATATTGGCTATCCATCTTGGGTAGAGTGGGACCTCCAAGAAGCCTGCATCAAGTTGCTTTTCGACTTCAACTTTGATTTTCAGTGACATTTCTGACTCATCCTCCGCAATTTCTTCGTTTAGGTTCCATTCCTTCAATCAATGGGATTTTATGAGCCACTATTTCTGGGTCCAAACCAGGCATATCTTTGTAAGACCAGGCGAAAATGTCCAGGAATTCATGGAACAATGCAATCATCTCTTCCCTTTTGGATTGTCAACTATCTTCACTTCTTTCTTGTCTTCAGTACCCAAATTCACAGTTTCAACGACTTCATCGTGTGGATTTATCCCCTTTTCCATTGAATTTATGATTTTGGCAAATTGTTGGCATAACTTAGGATCTTCATCTTGTTCATTTTCATTCGAGTCCATTGTAATGCAATAACCAGTTAACGGGTTTTCACAATCATTTGCATAAGATGAAAATTCTGAAGGAGAAGGATCCCTGGAATTGAGATGAGATCCAAAATAAGAAAGAAAAAATAAATAAATAAATAAATAAACAAGAAAAACTTAACAAGAAATTGGAAAAGAGAAAAGTTTAACAAGAGAATGGAAAAGAGAAACCACGCATAATCATTATTCAATTGAAATACAAAAGAGATGACTAAAGCATCCATTACTCAATGAAAAATAAATCATTCAGGGTGAGATTCCAGTTATTGGCTCAAGGCTAGGGTAGATAGCAGATATTCCTTCAAGGGTGCTAACAGTTTCATCTGCTTCTATCACCATTACTGTTAGGTCAGGAAATGTATCCCTAATATGTGGGATCTTCTTCTTGGATGTCTCAAAAGACTGATCACTTGTAGCTTCATACCCAAGGCCAAGTTTTCCAGGATTGTCAGGAAGTGAGATTGGATTCTTAATTCCTTGCAGTTGACTCCCTAATCCTTTTCCTTCTTCAAATCCACTCTTGCGCATTATACGAATGGCCACTTGATGCGCATCACCTTTTGGTTCCATGGGTTCAGCTATCTCAGGTTTTGGAATGATACCTTGAGAGTGTCTTCAGCACAGTCAATGTATGGCACTGTCACTGGCTTAGTCACTAGCAATTCTTCTTCCCCTTTGACGGTAACAAGTTTCCCGCCATCTATAAATTTTACCCTCTGATGAAGTGTTGAAGGGACAGCAAGCCTCATGAATCCAGGGTCTTCCTGAGCATCGTATACCCGGCTCAATATCCATCACCTGGAATTTGGTCACAAAAATAGTGGGTCCAATTTCTAGCGGGAGGTCGATGGCACCCATGATTTCCCTCATTGATCCATCAAACGCCTTCACAATTGTCCGCTTGGTTCAATCAGAGGAATCAACTGGCAATTGCTGTAGTGTGGAGTAAGGGAGCACATTGAAAGCTGATCCCCGTCAATCAGGACTTTTGCAACATTACAGCCTTGACATTTGAGGGTAATGTGGAGTGCTTTCGGGCGCCTGGGATGAGGGAAAACCTCGCTTTCGTGAACGTGATGGCATTGGTCATTCTGATTGCATTTACTATCCCTTCAACCCTATCAGGGGTTATGTCTTTAGACACATAAGCTTGATCCAACACCTTTTTAATCGCATTGCGATGAGCCTGAAGATAAGATTAGAGAATAGAGCGAGATCTTTGCTTGTGTTTTCTTCAGCTGTTCTACCACATCATACTCACTCTGTTTCATTATTTTCAGGAATTCTTCTTCTTCTTCTTCTTCCTGGCTCTTTTCTTTATTCTCCTTTCAGGCGACACTTGGGCATTTTTCAGGTATTGCTTGGGGGCTTTTCAAAAATTTCTCTGGAGTATAACACCTACCACTCAGTAATTCCCCTATTCCTGTAACATTTGTAATAGACTCAATGAGGGTTCTGAACAATCTTCATTGCCATATTCAGACTTTGCGAGGCAGGACGAGAAGGCAAACTAGATACTTTGAAGACAGGTACTTGCTTTGGACTGGGAAATGTCATTCCACATTACAGAATTAGATTCTATCACAGTTTCATACCTCCATGGAACCGCATGGTTACTTTCATAAGGAAACGGCTTAGGCACCTTGAAAATGAGTGTTGGCTCATAATTGTAGACTTTATAAACGGGGGTGCATGGTGAATCATGTTGATACTTTGTCTATTCCCCTTTGGTATCTCAAGCACCCCTAGCTTAATCATCTTTTCAATGTAGAGCTTCAGCTCTGGACATTCCTCTATGTGGTGTTTCATTTCGGAACACTCACAGAATAGATCATTTTCCTCTCCTTTCACCG
Source organism: Dalbergia oliveri (assembly GCA_030441495.1). Lineage (NCBI taxonomy): Eukaryota > Viridiplantae > Streptophyta > Magnoliopsida > Fabales > Fabaceae > Dalbergia > Dalbergia oliveri. Next base: position 10,765,628 of record JAMLFY010000015.1, on the reverse strand, counting down.
TCCGTTTGCCTTTATCTCCTTCAACTTCCATCTCATAACCTGCCTTCCTCAGTGTTTCCAAGATCTCCTTCATTGAGAGCTTGCCATTCTCTACTCCTTGACTTTCATGTTTCTCATAGCAGATAGAATTCACTTGTCCTCCACTATGATTGGGGAACGGGTTGTTTCTTATGTGCGGCTTTGATTCTTCTTTTAGCTTGATGGCGCCGCTCAATTAAACGCCATACCGCACTTCGGAACCCATAACAATCTTCGATTGAGTGCCCCGGGAGTTGGAATGATAATCGCAAGTTTGGTTTGGATTGTACCAGAGGATATGGTGGCATGAAAGTTTTTCCAGGACACGGGCCTAACAAGTTGTCCCTACACAACTGCTTAACGCTCGGCATGGCTCATATGGAAATCAGGTAAGGGTCTATTCTCCATCGGAGGCCTGCGAGCGTTGTTGGCATTGAATGGTGGAGGGGTTGTAAAGAGATGACTCGTTTGGTAGGCTTGGGGTTGTGTTTGGTGAGGTCTAGGTGTCGTTGGCCGTGGATATGAGACATGGTTGATTTGGTGTGGTTGAGGTGTGTATGGTATTTGGGGTGAAATAGCTCTTGGAGATGGATATTGTTGGTGTGGATAAGATGAGTATTGTGTGTGTGGGTAGGTTGGATATTGGTTTGGTCGAGGAGTGGGTTGTTGAGGGTGGATGTAGTTAATGGTGTTCTCCTTCTTCTTAAAATGGGGGCTCTTCTTGTGTTGGGACTCACTTGTTTCTCCTGTTACTTGCTCTAGCTTCCCTTCTTGGATATTGGTTTCAATCCTTTCTCCAATTTCAACCAAATCCACAAACTCTTTGACATGGGTCCCAAGCATGTTCTTGAAAAAGGGACCTTCCAGCGTACGAATAAAGTAAGAGCACATTTCTTGCTCTAACATTGGGGGACAACCCTTCCAGCCAGGGCCCTCCATCTCTGGGCATATTCCTTGAAAGATTCATTCTCTTTCTTCCTCATCCCTTTTAACTGGTCTCTAGTGGGTGCAGCATTCAGGTTAAACTTGTATTGGTTTGTGAAGGCCTGAGCTAAGTCTTCCCAACACCTGATTTGAGTTCGGTCTATCTCATGTACCACTCCCATGCAGCCCCATCTAAGCTCTCGGGAAAAAGCTTATTAGGAAGTTCTCATCTTTTGACCACATTCCCATCTTCGTGCAATACATGCGTAGATGCATAATCGGATTGGTGCTACCGTCGAATTTGATGAGCTCAGGCATCTTAAAATCCTTGGGAATGACTACACTAGGAGCCAAACACAGATCATGATACTCATCGGGCCATAGGGGCTAGGCCCCGCAGCATTGAAACTGCTCTTGCATGCTTTCCTGTAGTTCCTGTTTAAGCTTTAGCCGTTCCGCCTCCTTTGCAACCTCATTAACTGAACCATTATCGTTTTGCTTATGAGGAAGACTCGTCATTGTTATCATATCCTGGTGGGGGATCTTCATGCTCATCGTTTTCGTCATTTCCCTTGGCCATATTTATGGTGTCAATGATGAATTGTTTGAGTTCTGGTCCAAGCATGGACTTCATCATGTCCTTGAGGTCGTCAATTTCTTGACTCAGATTCCTTCCTTGGTCATTGTTGTTTCCAGCCATAGCCTTTTTCTTGCCTTTATTCGTCTCGGCCTTCTTCTTCAGCTCTCTTCTCGACTCTAGGGTGTAGTTCGTACTCTCTAGCCGTACACTAGTGTTAGACAAAGCTTTCCTTGACGAAGCAATGTTTGATGGTAACTGCTAAGACAAGAAAAGGCAAGTAAGTAAAACTCAATTTTTTATTTTTGATTTTTGATTTTTTTTTTTATATATCTTGTCCAAAGGTCGTCATCAGCTTTTACGACAATAGAAACGTTCTCCATATCACTAAGTATGGTTGTTGGAGGAAATAGGCCTTTTCAATAGACATTAGCAATGCATAAAATTCACATTTATACTAGGATACCCAATCTCAAAGTAAAAACATGTCTAATTGCTATTCTAAGGGAGTATTTCTCCTCAATAGAAAGCTTCCATTGATATTGGGGAAACAAATTTCATTTCACATGCGTACTAGGATACCAAATCTCAAAGTAATAACATGTTTAATTGCTATTCTAAGGGAGTATTCCTCCTCAATAGAAAGCCTACAATGAAATAAAAATTCATGGATCTAATACATCAAAAGCTTAGTCCTTCTTTTCTTGAAATCCCTCGCATAACCCTCACACGTTTTCATGAACTCAGTTACTCCTTGTGGTAGATTGAGCAATGGTGCCTCATCAATCTGCTCTTTTGCTTCTTCAAAGCTTCGCACAATTTCAAAACCATGGTGATCTATCTCATTGACCATTCTGGCATGCCTCTTTTTCCACTCTTCCAACTCTTCCCTATTATTTAAAGTTTCATTTTTCCAGAATTGTTTGTGTTCTTGTGCCTCGAAAAGAAAGTGTTGGTATTGGTTTGATGATGCTCTTGCACGAGCACAATCATTTTCTGTTTGAGTCAACATTTGTAACAAGCCTTCTATTTTCCCCTCCATCTCTTTTCTTGTTTGTCGCTCTTGATCAATTACCCTTTCCAATTCTCTTCTAACCCTTTTCTCTTTAGCGACTTTGATCTCTAGTTTTTTGATGGCCATGTCCTTCGTGTTGGCTTCTGTTTCTATGTCAACTCTTGTCTTGTTCTGGATCAAGATTTCTTTCTCAAGATCTTCCTTTTCTTCTAGAGATCACACAGCTTTCTTTCTAAGCTTCGAATTAAGGCATTCCCTTTGTCTGTTCTTGCCCAGGTGGATTCTAAAGTTGCGTATTCTTCTTTTAGTCTTTCAATTTCTACATCCTTCTTTTGGCATCGATCTTGAAGAATGATAACCTGGAGATCAGCTTCTTGTTTCTTGTCCTCCAAGAACCTTATTTGTGCTTCCAATACCTCAATACGGGAAGTCATCTGAGCCATTGACTGGATTGATTTTCAGGTCCTGGATCTTTTCTTGGGACATCATCTTGCCCTATTCTTGTTTTTCTCCATTCTTCATATTCAAGAGACGAAGTTGGTCGTTGTTTCCCCAATTCATTTTTCCTGCTTCCTTGATGTGTTCCCATGCCCTCTTGACTTTGAGCTCTTGTTTCTTAGTGTCTTGACCTTTTTGATATAAGAAACTATAGCCTTCTAGTTGTCCTTCCTGAGGTTTGGTCTGTGTCCAACAAAGTTGCTTTAATACCAGGGCGGGGAATATGATATACAGCCTCTTGGGCCCATTAAAGGGACATGAGGAAAATCCCCACAGCTGTATATAATGCTTTCTCCATGATACCAAGGACACACCCACTTAAAAGTATTAGGGTCAATATCAGAATTCTTGCATCCATCCAAGTGCCGGTTGCCGCTCTCGGGATACGATGAAAATTCTTCAAGGGATTAGGCAAACGCCCCATGTGATTTCCACCACGCACATGTGTCATGACCCACACATACAACATGTGTAAACAACATCGTAACTTTCCCCCTTTTCTCGACGACATACTTCTCCTGAAAGTAAAGTATCTGCTAAATGGCGGAACTGGATTCGCCCCATAAGTGCAATATCTAAAAAATACGTCCATGGAGGCCTGATCCACGATGTTTGGCGTGAAAGGGAAAAGCACCAGTCCATAAATCAACAAGGCCAAAGTCCGCTTGAATAAATGCCACTCCTTCCATTGGGCCATGGTTTCAAGATGAGATTCAAGGAAATCTTTGCTCAATCCTCGAGTTGTTCCTCTTTCCTCCATTACGATCATATCAGCTTGGATCCCAATTAATTTGGCAACTTTTGCTTCTGACACATAACTCCCTTGATAAAGGTATACACCTGCCTTCTTTTGGATTGGTAGCCTTATCATAGCAAGGTACTCTTCTATAGTTGGCATTATGTCCAATTTGGCAGTTCAAAACAATGAAGAGGAGCTTTCCAAAATTGTGTGAGAGCACTAAGTACGGGTTCTTCACTGAAATATCCAACAAGTCTAGTATGTGCCCGTATCTTTCTGAAAATCAACTTTTTCTTCATGCGGCATCAGCGACTCAATCTTTTCACTGTTCCCAAATCACTATAAATCATGGTAACCTTAATATTTCTTGCATTGCTAATGTTATTTTGGCCTTTTTCCATGTCGTGCCTCAAGCTCATGACAACCTTTGTACCTTTTCACGAAAGTAAAATTAGAAGAAATCCTTAAATAATGCATGTATGCATAATGGATGTATAATGCATGCAATGGATGATATGCCTAAATATGAGTTTTTTTTTTTTAGACTACGCTAAGAATACGACATTGATTTTATGCAAAGAAGGCAAAATTCTTTTCATAAAAGAAAAAGAAATGCATGGATGTGCAATACATATTTTATATGGAATGCATGAATGCAATATTTACAATTGTTATGCATAAGATGAATAAGTCACGATCATAAGAATTTCATGCATGAAGTGAATGTATAAAAAAAATGCATGTAATGAATAGTTTGAAGTAAAGAAAGAAAGAAAAGAATGCTCCTTTTGTGTCCTAATCAGGGTATCCTCAAAAGGTGGATGTTTCTAGGGTCAAAACCTTAATTAGGGTAGCCACTAGGTTCATTCTATTAGTGCACTTTTGGAATGGATCTAGACTTCTAAAAGGCCAGAAAACCCAGATTACCCCTATCTATGAGATAGAGACCCAAGCTCATAAAAGGATCACAAGGAGGGATGGACCTTCTCAATATAACCGATTCATGATACTAGTAGCAATCTGGGTGGTCCTGCCAAATGCCAAGTGAGCATGAAGCCCCTCAATGACAATGTCAGGACTCCTCCTAAATCCTCAGGTTGTACAAGCTCGGGTATAGAGCCAAAAAGTGTGTGAAGTTGTGATAGTGCATTGTGTGTAAGGAGCATGCAAACCTTGCAATCCTAAAACTATACACATTCCTACAAGACAAAAAAAAAGCATATATACATACAATAGTCATCTACCCTAAAGTTTGAGTGTAGATAAATAATATAAACAATTATATACAAATAAATAAAGATAAAATAAACAATTATACAGATAAATAAGAAGGAAATAAAAAGATAAAAATACACAAATAAAAATAAACAAATGTGATGTAAAGGGAAAAAATAAATATTATAAATTATAAATTATTTGCATAATTTACTCTAATAGGCTTGACTCTTTTAGCGTCCCAATGGAGTCGCCAACTGTCACAACGTCCCAGAGGGCACATGCGACGAGGATGTCGACCAATTTTAAAATAAAATAAAATGAGAGTCGCCACCAATTTTAATTCTGGAAAAATTGGAAAACCTTTTTAATTTGTAAACTGGTCTTTTAAAAAGATTAAGGTTCGGAGTCTGATTATGATTAGGGAAGGGTGGAAACTTAATCCCACTGCACCCTAATACATCCGTATAAATACGGTTACCCTAGAGCTCATTATGCAAATTTGTTTATAATTTAATAATATTTAATTTTCCCAAATAATCACAATTATGTACAAAATAAAATAAAATTAAAATAAGGAATAAAAATTAAATGAGAACACAATTTAATGAAAAATTAATTTTGGCTTGATAGTTGTTTGCTACGCCGACGTATCCTGGTGCAATGAGGAACTCAAAGCCACGTCGTTCTGTAGAAAATGAGTCTGTGTTGATGGATTTTAATTAAAGAAAATAAAGATGTGTTGATTGATTTTTAATTGTAAAAGGATTTTATGAAGAAATTAAAATCCACTTTTGCACAAGATTTAGGATAGCGTGAACTATACAATAAACCCTTACATTCTTATGAAACTTGAGAATGATAAATCATACATCAAAATCATAAGTTGTTGCATGGATTGAATATTATTTTATTTTTTGACAAAATCTAATTTTAACAAAATTAATTCAGAGATATAAACACACAATTAAGCAAAACAAATAAGCATACACATAATTAAAAATAAAATTAATTCATGAACACAACTACACAATTAATTCAAACACACAACACATATAAAATGATAAAACTAAAAATATAATAATTATTTTTTATTATTTTTTTTATATTTTTATTAAAAATTAAATTCACTCAAAATCAAAGAAATAATTAAATCACTCTTTTTGCATAATTAAATTACTTCTAAAATTAACTTATTTAATTCTACTTGAACGATTTAAGATGGTTGCTAAAGAAACATGTCATAAACCTTCTTCAATAAATCAAAATACTCAAGAATTTATTTTGAATCAAACTAAACAAAACTTCTGTTTTTTAATCCAAATAAACTAGGCCCAACCAAACAAAATCAAAATCCAACACAAAAATAAATAAATAAACAAACTAAAAAATAATGATGATAATAATAATAATAACCTTACCAACTCTCAACACTCACACACACTCAACTCCACAAACAAACACACACACGTACACTTTCTCACTTTCACTACTCTCTCTCTACTTTTAACACACACATATACACTAAAGAAAGGAAAAAAAGAAAGATGCAGAGAGATTGAGACTGGAGGATAAGAGATAGAGAGACTGAGAGAGAAGCGAGAAAGGTGAGCATGAGAGAAGATGAGATCGAGAGAGAGCGGGAGGAGGAGGTTCTCCCGCTTCACGGTCGGCTGGCTGGCGGTGAAAGGTTGTCGGCGCCCGGGGGAAAGGGGAGCGCTCGCGGCAGGCGGCCAGGGGACAGGGGCTCGCGGCGCATGAGGGAAGAGACGAGGCTTCACGCCGGTTCGAACCTGGGAGCAAGGGGGAGGAGATTCCGCCAAGGCGGCGATCGACGTTTGTTGCATGGCTGGTTTTGAACCGGTGGCTCAGAAGGCTAGGCCGTCGGAGATCGGAGGGGGAAGGAGTTGGCGGGCTGAGGCTGAGCGATGGTGGATCTATTAGCACGCTGAGAAAGGCTCTGGGGCGGGGTTCGCGTGGCTGAAGGACGCGCGATCGTGGGCTTTTCAGGTGGCTGAGGCAAGGGTGAAAAGAAAGGCGGTTGTGGGGTGGTGGAGGCAGGCCGACGCGGCGAGGAGGAGATCCGCGAATCGTGGTTATGGGGTGCGGCGGAGGAAGGGTTTAAGCATGCATCGTGTGAAGGAGGGAGCTCATCTGTGCATGCCACGTCGTGGACCACCATCGCGCCCTTCAGGCGCCGGCCGCCTCCTCCAGGTATTCCTGCTACTCTCTTTTGATTTTCATTTCCTGATGTTGGTGAAGATTATGGATTATTATTGATGGTACCGGCTATGGATGTTGGAAAATGAATTATTGCTGTGTAGTTTATGATGATTTGGGTATATGATTTTGGGCTGAGATTGTTTTGGTTTTGATGTGATAATGGTGGTGGTGTGGGATTTCAGAATGGTGATTCCTGGATGGACTAATGAACTACATGCACCTAAAATCTAGCATCATACTAAAATGCCCAAAACTTATACCTTTGTTGATCAGTTTGCAAAAATCTTTGGTATTCGTTCCTCTTTTATTTTTGTTAATTTCCCCTTTTTATAGCCATTCCACTTGATCCAAATTTTATTTGTCACCTTTGCAGGTTGCTGGAGGGAGCCAAGCTCATCCCCAAAACAGCTATCAGGAAGCAAATTTATCTTTTGGCCAAGGACAAAGAAAAACATGATGATGGTGCTGCACTCCCATTTTTTACTTCCTTTTTCTTTTCTTTGTATTTTGTATTTTGTTGTGTTGTATTACGGACTCCTGGGACTCAGAACCAAGACACTCCTCTTTTTATTTTTTGTTTTTATTATTTATTATTTTTTTATTTTAGGTTGAAATGGATTATCAAAAAATGTGGGCTACAAAATAAAAATACAATTGGCTAACAAACTGAATGGGTTGGATAATTGAAATGGGCTGTAACAAACAAAAATAAAACTGAAACTGAATGGGCTAAAAGGATAAGGTTTAAAAGAAATTAAAATGGGTTAGTTTGATTTTTCTGAGGAATGTAGTGCATTTTTCATTCTTCAAATTTTTGGGTGAAAATAATAATAAGGATAAAAATACCTGGACAAAATATGGTGTTCACAATTTATATAATTGATATATAATAATTAATTATGATTAGTGTGATTAATATTTATCAATTAAATTAAATGAATATAATTGATATCTCACAATAATTATGATATTTTATTCTATTTTTTATATTTAATTATGAGCTTTTTGATGTTTTGAGCTTTGTGGTAGCAATTTGATGCTTAAAATCAAGGTGGTATTAATGTTTGATAATCTTAAAATCACTATTATTTAAAGCAGGACCAAAATTAGACATTTGATATGCCTCATCTTCTAGCTTATTGAAAAATTTAAAAATCAATGTCCTTTTTTGATTGGAACATGAATCTTTCCTCCTTTCAAAAAAAAAAAGAAAAGTGATATAGATTATAAGTACATAGATATAATAGAAATGAACAAAAAAAATGTGATACTTATATATTTGTCAATCAAAACTATTTTAATATGGAAGCTTTGAATTTCCAAAGTTAAGAATATGTCACTACCAAATAATCCTAACATGAAGACACCATGACTCTTTTAGAGAATTTATCTATGCAACATGGTATCGATATATTACAACAACCATTAAGACTTGAAAACAAATAACACTAAGACATTAAAAAGGATTAATAAGAATGTGAAGATTAAAATTAAAATATAAAGACAGAAATAGAAAAATTAACACAAATATTGATTTCTAATTAATATTATTACTTCCGATAGCGTAAAATTTACAATTGATAATTTAAGCAAGCATTGTTAGATAGTATAGGTATATCTGTTATTGATTTCCAATTTTTAATTATGATTGTCATATTTTATATTTTAGTACTCAAAAAGCAAGAGTTGATGTCCAAGTAATACGTATTGCCACAACACCAATCTTTCAACCTGAATAGCACCTTGTTTTGCTTGCATATGTCTTAAAACATGTCCATAAACTTTCTCATGAGAAGGCGGTTATCGTTAACCAAGTCAATCATTACATGGGGATCACGACCTAGTAGGCTCTTATTAAGTGAATCACTTCAAAACAATGGGTACAATATTTTTATAAAAGTAGAAATAATCTTAATATTGTTACATTGTAGTGTATTCAAGGCAATAAAAGTTTTTTTCTTTCTTTTTTATAATTGAGAATAATAATTAGAAATTCTAGAGTATACTTTAGAAGATGATAAAAGCATCCCAATTTAGAGGTAATATTCTAAAAAAAGAAGTATAAAGAAAAACTATCAAATTAATTAAAAAATGAAGAACTTCAGCGATACCTCCTCCACTACCATTTACGAAACCACCTTGTTGCCACTATTTTCTAAATGAAGACACAATAAAAAGAGGAAGTAGTATAGTTAGTGAAGGAAGCGACATAGATAGGATGAATTATTTATTATATAGGCATCTAAAATGAAAGAATGTGAAAAAAATTATAATTGAGAGGAAACAAATTTCAATTAAAACAACATAATTCTCTCATCAATAATAATTAACAATAATAAAATTATGGTGTGGTAATAGGTAACTATTTGAATTTCAAATATACTACTGTTTTCATATATATAATGGGCATTGCTTGTAACTATTCATCAACATATAATATATATATATATATATATATAAAATTTAAATTTAATTTGACAATGATTAATTTATTAGATTGTGATTGCTTGATCTTTTTATGTGTAAATTGATTATATTTATTAATTATGATAATACTATGTCATAATAAAATGATTTAATTAAATATTATAATAAATTGACTTAAATGTGCATAAATGATATATGTACAATATATATATATATATAGAGGATACGAATGTTTAGATTTTTTTTCAAAAAAATTTTCACATATTAAATTATTGTTGAAAGAAAATTTGCTATGTGACGAAGTTTTCCCTAAAATATATTTTTAATTGTATTATAATTATTATATGATATGATTATAGGATATGAAGATACTAAATTTTGAATGTTAAATTAAAATTCAAAATATGAAAATAACATTTATTTCACATAATTCAAAATTTAAAATTTGATTTGGAATTGAAAATTTACACTTTTGTAATGTTTTTCTAAATATTTTATAATAAGGTTTTAAAATAATCTTTTGAAAAATATAAATTTTAAGAAAATGACATGTGGCAGAGTATTTATTGTCATTTCTTCTTAAATATGATTTAATCAATTTTTTATGCACAAAAAGTTTAAAAATTTACTTATTTATCATTGATGATGATATAATTTATATCTAATAATTAATTATGTTTTTTGCTCATATATCTAAAATTGATTTTTGCACGTAAAAGTTTAAATTACATACCAAAACTAATTGAAACTAATTTATGCACCAAAAAAATTGAAAAAGATCCTTATTTATGATCGATAATCTATATAATTGATATCTAATAATTAATTATGATACTATTATGTTGGCATTTTTTAATTAAATCTGATGAATATAATTGATATCTCATAAAAATTAAGAAAATTTATTTTATTTTTTATTTTTAAATATATATTTAATGTAGATTCATTTTGATTGTGGCACTGGCACTTTGTCAATTAATTATGATATCATATTGAGTGGATCCTTTATCTTGGATCCTTTTTATTTATTTTTATTTTTAATTTTGAGTGGATTCGTTAATCCATTTATCCTTTTTCATTTATCTTGATCATTCATATGTTAATCTTTGTCATTTTGATATTTATATCAAATGTATTCCAGCTAGTCATTTACACATGTTTTAATGATATACTAAAAATGTTTATATCATTATAATAGCAAAATAAAACTCACATATGTTTCATTCTTATCATCTTCTACACTTTTTTTAGCTCGTCTTTTACATATGTTTAAAACAAATTTTTGAATTCAAAATTTAAAATTCATTCTTTAATAATTGTAGTGCAATTCTACTATTATATGTTGATAATAGTAAAATTGCACTACAATCTTCAATGATATTTTAATAACATATAATAATTATAGTTATTTTTTAAAATTATTAATTATTAAAATTTTAAAATTTGCGGGTCCTAAATTAATCATTGCAACCTCATTTTATTATTAAATGCTAATAATCTTCAATGATATTATAATTATATACAATAATTATGATTATGATTTTTTTAAAAATATTAATTATTAATTATTAAAACTTTAAAAACTATAGACCAGAAATTATTCTGGAAGTGACATATAAAAAAGTTTCCTCTAAATAAGTCTTAAATATTAGTATTATAGATTTCATTCAAAGCACACTTACACAAATCAACAAAACTAGCAGGCAGCAGCTGGCACCTAGCTGCAATAAAAATTGAGTGGATTTGGACAAAAGGCAGGAGGCTTTGCAGTATCATATAAAAAGTTTATAAAAGTTACAAGAACCAGTGTGAACTACTCACCAAGCGAAACATACAACAATCTAATTTATTATATAGCATTCAAGCACAAAGTGAAAGAAGCAACGGTAGAATAAAATAAACAAAAAATTGCATAATGATTACTAGAAACTAATGCTTACTAACATGAATGCTAAAGAGGACAAAATCAAGAATTGAATGGCAATTAATAAGGATTACCACGGCAATCTTTACGGGAAGGATGATCCAAAGTAGCTCAAAAATAGAACAAAGCAATCCAACCTCTTCTAGTTCCATATCAGTAAAAGAAGCTTCCTTTAAATTAAATCCTCATGAACAAAGCACAAAAGACAAGCCAAAACCGAAATCCTACCTCAACAAAAGTAAAGGAAAAGGTAAGCATGGCATTCCTCTATACCAAACCAGAAAATATAGTTTTATTCAGAAAGTAATTATCCAAATATAATTAATTTAGCAGGTTTTTTGTTATACTCAACCCAAACTCAGGAGTAGCATAAGAACAAAATAGTCACATAGGAGTTTGCCACAGCAAAACTAGTAAATAGTTTGCCAGAACAAAGGCACCACATAAGCCACCCATAAAGACACATGACACAACCAATGTACAGACCAAAATAGAGCAAAGACAAGTTGGCAACACTGATTCACAGCATAATACTTTAATCTCAAACATAATGATTCACAACAACATACAATCATCTCAACAATCAAGAGCACAAAACAACATTAAAACTAAAGTAGAGATGATTCTTGAAACCATACCGTTTTAATTTGCAGCACACAAGTGTGGAAAACTAGATGCCCAAAATCTTGCATTACTGGAGCTGCTTATCCCCTAGCTACTTTGTAGTTCAAACAAATTAAGGTTTGTTAAAATTACTGTTTTTTCCTAAATCCTTGTCATACTCATTATTCTTATTATTGTTTATAGCTACAATGTGAAAAAAATGAAGGTAGCAAGGATTTCACAGTGAACTATCATTATTATGAGAACATTGATTTAAAGTATACAATAACATAAACAAGTAAATTTCTCCAAGTTCTCATATTCTTCTCAATAAGGTGCACATAAGTTAGACAACACAATTTGAATTAGCAGAAAATTTTAATTTAGCCAAGTAAACATGATATTCCTTTTCTTTACCAACTATACCTTTAGAAGTGGATAAATTTTAATTGGTCTAAGTTTCAAGTATAATTTTCTTCAAGAGTAACTTAACATTATAGGAATTTTGGTACTTCATCTCTATCACTTAGTCACCAGACACTACCAGAAATTATATCCGGACACTATCGATGGGTTCGTATTCCATCAGAAGTTGCCGACATAATCACATAGTATTGTCCGGATGTACTGATGAGCATTTTATTTTATATTTGAATTTTGTTTTGTTAAAATAAATCGACGGGTATTTAATATTTTTTTAAATTATTTTTATTAAATATTATCGATGGGTATATTTAATATTATCTTTGAATTTTATTTTATTTTTAAATAAACCGATGGGTATACAAGGTGGTTAATAATATCTTTGAAATTATTTTTATTGAATATTATCAACTGGTTATCGACGGGTTAATTATATTATTTTATTTAAAGTATTTTTTATTTTATGTTACCAACTGTTTATTTTTTATATTAATTATTATTTATTACTGCGGGTTGACCGAGAGATTTTTGAAAATTTGCACGTTGCCGTGTAACCTTTGGAATTTCACACTAGCGGTCAGGAAAACCGGTAATGAATGAAAATTGAAACGCACCGTTTCATTAATTGGTTACCCGTTAGTAAACCCATTGGTAATCCGCGTATATTCACCCTCCGTGAGCCTTCCTCTTCCTCATTCTGAAACATCTCTTTATTCTCTCTCTCTCTCTAACCCTCACAACTTCCGTATTTTCCGCTATGCACCTCCATTAAAGCTCCATTCAAAAAACGGAGACCATCGTTATGATCTAAGAGCCTTGGTGAGCATTTTAATCGAATTAGTTTTTTGATTTGGTTTATTTTCCGTTCATTTATGGGTGCCCATAGTGTTGTGTTTTGTTGCATTGGAGAGTAATTACTATTGTTACTTTGTTAATATAGGAGTTTTGTTTAAGGGTGAAAGCAATTATTGATTTTGGGATCGGTTTGTCATTCTTCCTCCTTATGTTATTTTATGTTTTCTATGTATATAAGTGTATTGATTTAAATTTATCATATTGGACTTTCAGGATTGGATTTGGTTGGATGCAGAGAGTTTTTCCACATTTTGTGATTTTTCTATTGCTATAGAGATTAGTAACTAAATCCTTGTTATTTTTATGGTTTAATGATCATGTAGGATATATAGAGACTTATGTTTTTCTAAGATAGAGCTATAGAAAATGATGATTGCATGACTAGGGGTATCACGACCCATCTAGGGAATGTGGGCATGTGAGGGATTAGGTTTCCACAAAAGTCCTGGTACGCAACCGGCTAAAATGCATAAGTAATAAAACATATATTCCAAATATCTCAAATTTAGCTAAATTCCATAATTCTAAAAATGCTTTTCAAACATGAATCATGAGCATAAAACTATCTAATAATCATAATAAGGAGGCCAAACATAATTAATAAAATATATAAAATTCTAAAATAAATAAAATAATATTATGCATGTTAGGATCCTGCCTACACAATTCCTTGGAGCACTACTAAACTAACACCTATAATAAGCTTCCCTCCAAAGCAAAACTCACCAAAGATGCTGTAATCCTGTTGAAGTGGGTGTAACACTCGAAAAATTATTTAAAAATTAATTTGAACTTTATTAGTTATAATTTTAAAAATTTGACAGTTTTAGCAATGATGAGAACGGTCTAATGGATATGTAAAAATATATATATATGAATAGTGACTTAGGTCTTGCAGGCCCGTTAGGAAGCTTAACCCTCAATTGGGGCCTAGAGATACCGAAAATTGAGAAATTATAATATTAAGGTTAGAAATAGTTAGGAATGAGAGTTTTATACCTGAAATTTAATTTTGGGCAATGTTTGATTACACGAGTGATATTTTACCCATTCGGTAAAATTTTGGTATGCGATTTTATAACGAAAGATAGTTTAACCTTTACAAAAGGATAATGTCTATCCATTTAAATCAAGATCAAATCCTAGCGAACCATCTTATTTTAATTAGAAGAAACTATACTTTTTACGTAAATACTACATTTATGACAAGATAACTACAAAAGCCACCAAACTTGACCAAATCATCTCATCATTCTCGGCCATAATAAGAAGAAGAACTAGCCCCCATTGTTGCCTTTCTTAAGAGCTTCCATCTTGATTCAAATCTCCAAAGGACTAGCCCAAAGTCACTAAAAGCTCAAACTTCATTTACTAAACTTATTCTACTTATCAATAGCTACAAAACTAACCGATTAGAATTTGAATCCATCACCCTTTTCGCCTTGAGAGATCATCCTTTACTGCCTAAGGGAGGGTTGGTGTTGGTTTAGAGGCTTTGAAGTGAAGGAAATCATTCTTGGATCACCCTTGGAGCCAAGATCCCAACGCCACCAAAGTAGGGCTATTAAACCTTTTTGGTTTTCAAATCTGGTTTTTGAAGTTTGGTTACTGATTTTCTTGATATTTTTAGTTGTATTGATTGGTGATATATATATATTGATGTATTAATTTTGATGGAGTGTTTGGATGATGTTAGAAATCATTTTTGTCAAAAAGAATTTTGGACTATGCTGCTGGATTTTTGGATTTCTCCTGGGGGATTGTTCATGAATTTTCTGGTGTAATTGTAGGCATTTTTATGAGCTAGAAAAACTATATGTTAAAGCTAACATCCTAAGGCAACTGTATGAATTTTGTGGTGCATGATAAGGACTCTAACTGCTTTAAAAATAAGAACCGAGATAGTTACTATGCTGCCTGGATTGTTAACTGAAGCTGTGAATTTGTCTAATTTTATTACCATAGCAAATGATTGAATTTTCCTTTGAAATTTTTATAGAGTATTGGAAACATCTTGAAGATTAACTATGATTTTTATTTTGAATTGATTCAATCATTTTCTAGGGTTAAAAATTATGAATTTTGGGTTCTAAGTTGAGGTTAAGTGGTTTCCGAGCCCAAATTTGTCTATTTTTTTTAACATAGTTAGAGAATCTTTTTGCTCTGTTTCCAGGACCTTGTGGACACATTGAAGTGTGTTAGATAATTTTTATAGCCTCTGAATTGATTGTTTGATTGCAAATAAAATTGTGCTACTTGAGTGAAAAATTTACCAATGTGCTAGAATTGTGATAATGCCTTGAATTAATGATATAATGACTTGGATTCATGTTTGATGTGTATGAATGCATGCTATGAACTTTAAAGCTTGTTTTATGAGGAATGAATGAATGATATATATAGGTTTGAAGCATTATGAAATTAGAGATTTATGTTAATGCATATAGAAATGTGATGCATGTATATGTGAGCTTGAGGATTGTATGTGTTGAGTGAAGAATGAAATCCCTATAGTATGTTAAGGGCATGAAGAGGTCCCCTATAGTATGATAACAGAAAGATTCCCTTTATTATGTCAAAGGCATGGAAAGATAGGAATGATGTATATGAGATCCTTTTGATATACCATAGCACGTATAATTGAGAATGAAATACTATGATGTTGAGTAGTATGACATGTGTATATTAAAGGATTGAATAATAAAAGACCCACTTTGGAGAATTGGTTTTTTTTAAGTTTAAAATGAACTTTTGATACATGTTGCATGCTCACATTTTCTAAATAAACCGAAGTGGCTAGGACGATGACGATAACATTACGAATTATGTATTCGGGGAAACACCCTCCTGAGAATTGTATAATTCTCACCCTATGTGTTTGTGTTTTTGTATCGTCTCCAGGTTAAACCAGAAGGACTATGATGCCTATGCAAAAGAACTCGGAATTGCAATAGTGTAGTAGTTAATGCTTTTATTATGTTGTATTTAGTGGAATGGATATATATGTAATTATATTAGAGACTAGAGATGTATTCAAGCTCATAGAAGAACTTCCTTTTATACTTAACTATGTATTCAATAAATGTTGTGCTTCTTTGTCATATATATTTCAATAGAATTATGCTTAGTTATTACACGCGTTTAGCTTGCTATAGATAGTAAAGAAAGGTCCGTAAATTTATAAGTAACAACTCCTAAGAGTAATATCATGACTTGAGGATGATGTAGTATTTGGGAGGATGTTAGTGGGTCTGTGGTGCAACTAACCTAACTGTATTTGTAAGAGAGGAAAAGAGAGGGTGCGTTCATCAAAACCTGAGCAGATAGCCACCCACAGCTCACATAGGATAATAAGGAACTACATAATGATAATACATACAACATGGACATACAAATAATTATATAATAAAAATAATAATATTTATAGACATTCAATTGAATTTCTATCTTAACAAAATAAAATTCAACTTAAAGGAAATTAACTTAAAATTGAATTCATATTCAATAAGCATTCATGCATCATAAACATTTACTTATGGGTTTATCCTCTTAAGGATTGTATCATGTGGTATATCTAAATTATAAATAATAGTACTCTAAACATGATGAATACACACACACACACATACACACACACACGTAAGAATGATAATAGTTGTCTGTAAATAACTTTGTTCTCTTTGGGCACCTTACTAGGTCCAGAACTTCTCTGTTTTTAAAAGCCTACCTCATAGCCACATACCGCCTCCATGGCAGCCAGGTATGCCAAGGTTAAAGTCTTATAGGATTGCCTCCATGATCGCTTGGTATACCACCTCCTTGGCAGTTAGGTATACCAAGGTTAACATCTCATAAGACCTCCATGGCCGCTTAGTACACCGCCTTCTTGGCAGCTAAGTGTACCAAGGCTAACGACTTTTGCAAGACATGTTGCAATTCTACTATACTGATCTCAACATACATAAACTAACTGAATCAACAATAAATTCAAAACTGCCACTTATTTCTTGTATTTTGCTTGCTACTAATGAAACAACAATTTAGATATTAAGTTTTACATCGTAGAAACTATTTGTGCTATATTGTCTACTAATCCACTTGCAAAAATAATAGCAATACTAATAACAATAAGTACAATTTAACTTGTAAACCTTTAATTATTCTTTACTTATTAGTTATCATTCACCTATTTATTTATTGCCAAGAAAATATTGGGTTCTCTCATACTAAATAAATAAATTAATCTTAGAAACTAATAATAGTTAAATAATACCTATAAAACTGAAGCTAATCTTACTATGCTGATCACTTCTTATTCTTTAATAATTAATTTATAATTTAATCGTAGAGCTGCAAAAGCTATTAATTAATTTCTATTAATTGAACTAGTTATGTCATGAATAATTATTAAATAAAATTTTAACTATTACTTAGACATTCTTAATATTTTGATTGTTATTCATATAATAAATAATAAGTATATATTAATCTATTTGTATAACTTAGCTACTAATTACACTCCATCAACTGACTAAATCTTATCATACTAAATATTACTATTTCATATTTTAATTGGGCACTACTAGTTATTTAACTGAGTTATGATATTAGGCTAGGCTCTATATACATAATTAAAATTTACACAACATTAATTATGTTCTTGCTATTATTAACAGCTATCCATATGGTAACTATCAAATAGTTATGAATTGTTTTATAGTAGCTAATTGGGTCATATTGTGCTAAATAGATAATAATGATATTTTTTAATATTCATATAAATTATTCTATGATGTCTTGCCTTATTCATATCTAATAATAAATAATACTCTTAATTGTGAAATCATGATAAATGTCAACCTATTTTTTGAAGAGAAGATTCATACCATGCCATATAAAATCACATATTCTTGATGTATAATATAACTTGAATCGGTGACACATTTTGACAATCATGCAACAAACAATGGTCCCATGAGTTTTCTAAAATATGATTTTTATTGTAATAGAGATAATAATTAATATATAAAATACTTTTAATGACTAAATTATACCCATGAGCAATTACCCACTCACTATTGGTAGGGATGTGCTTCTATTAACAACTTGACCTTAGGAGCAAGAATGGATTGGTAACTACCAAACAATATAAAGAAAACATAAACAATTTGATTCTATCACCCAACTGAGTTTGGGATAGTAGGGAGGAAGAGTATTTAGAAAACCATGTCTAACTATACCCAAACTAGACTAGATAAAAAGGGGAAGGAAATGACTAAATTCCATGAAGATCATTTACCAAAAGATTAATGAAGAAAATTGAGAGGAACCACGTTTCTCTTCTAGGACAAATCTTTGGGTGGCTAGGGTTCTTAGAAAATATTTAGGAATATTATGATGTATCAAATATATATTAGGAGATAACATACAACTGAAAAAATGGAATACTAGCATTCAGTGCACCCTTGTTGGACGTAGGTTTTCATATATATATATATATATATATATATATATATATATATATATATATATATATACATTACTGATATCGTTAATAATAATAATAATTCACATAGGATGATGCTCTAAGGGAGCGTGTGCATGCCCTCGACAGGAATTGAGGAGCAGGCATTTGATCCAACAACGGCTGGATCAGTAGGCACAACTTATTGGCAGCTCCAAGAGCAAGCTGCAGGAGCTAAAGGAGATTCCAGAGCTTAAGCTCTCTTTGGAGTGGCAGGGCGGAGAAAGCAAAGAAAAAGAACGCTAAATTTCGGAAGATGTAGGAGAAGATCACTCCTGATGTGATGACCTTTTTCAGGACATGAGTTTGGGATCCTTCGGCTCCAGCAGACGCTACCCCAGATCCACTCCCCCATTTTTTAGAGCCACTCAGTTCGATGACGCAGATGACAACAATGGTTCAGATGATAATAATGATGATGCCGCCACCATCGACAATCCAACGTCCAGCTAGAGTTCAGCTAGTTTTTATCTAGCTTCTTTGTTTTTTCATTTTGGACATTTTTTACATTTATCGCAATTTGTATATATTTTATTGTCATAATTTTCTATTTTATTTAATTAGTTTAATTTATTTATTTTATTATTTTCTTATTTAATATCACTTTAATTGATGATTAGGCTATTATATAAATAAATAAATAATAAATTACAATCACTTCATAGTTAAATAAGAGATTAAAAAAAATTATTAATTTTTTACCAACGGGTATGAACGTCGGTAATATGTCATATTTTTAAATTAAATTGTTTTTCATAAATCAAATTACCTTGTAAAAATTAAAAAAATTATTTTATTTATTTAAACACCCATCAGTAAAATTAAATGAGCCATCGATATTATTATGTATTTGATAGCTATGGTGACGCCTTTTATCAAATTTCCTGCAGGCTAAATATCTTATTATCTGTCGGTACATACGTAAAAAATTACGACTGGCTTTGTGCTACCGTCGGTAATATTCATTGACGGCCTGAAATCGATGCCCACATACTTGTCAGTACAATCATCGGTATAAATATTACCCGTCAAAAATCCGTCAGTAATTTCATCGGTTACTCGCCATTCTTGCAGTGAAATGAACATAATGTTGAGCTTGATTGAAGTATTTCTAGAGACTAAGTCAAAAAGGGAACCTTTTGGCGATTCCTGCTAAAATATTAAGAGAATGGCTTGCTATGGGTGTAGTCAAACTAACCATTTTTTTATTTAAAAAAAATACCTAGTTACTATTAGCACAAAAACTTCATTGGCAACTCACAATAGGCAACAATAGCATCCCTAAGAGAGTTAGATGTGTTTTCAAAAGGTATACTAAAAATAAAAAACAAAGGAGCAGCAACAATAATCACAGGTAGAAACACATATTAAAAACAAGTATACAAAATTTTGTTTGTAAATGCCAAATCACTAACACCTTGTTTGGAAACCCCAAGAATTTAATTCCTTCAAGAATTGGAATTCAATTCCTTGCTTTGGAACAAAATTTGAGCCAATAATTGAATTCTCATTAGAATTAAATTCCACAAAAACTCCCAAATGTAAATCAAACCTAAATAGGTCTGATTGGTTGATGGAATTGAGCTAAAAAGTTGAAATTACCAAATTACCGAAGGAAGGAGGTTGCTGCTCCTGCTTCTATCATTGTTGTTGGGCGGATCAACGGATTCACGCGAGGCGTTGAGGGTTGTGGAGAGGGAGAAGAAGGTTCTGGAGTGGGTGCGACGTAGAGGGAGGCGTGTTGGGGATCAGAGGGTGACATGGCAATGGCAAGGGATCAGATGGAGGTGGTGTGGGAGTAGGAGGAGAGGTCGACCTTGAGATTGGCGGGATTCTGAGTGGGAGGAAAGTGCCGAACTACTTGTTCTTCGGTTGCCAAGAAGAAGCATGGAAGCAAGGTGACTTTCTGGGCTTGTCGGAAACATCGTTACCTAGGAATACGAGGGGGATGAAGCTTCCGTTAACCCAGTTGTTTGTTCTTGTTGGTTAGTGAAGAAAGAGAAAATGGTAAAAATAAACAAATCAATTCATTTTTAGATATATTCCAAATCAAGGAATTGAATTGAATTCTTTTATTTACTAACTCATTCCAAACAAAGGAATTGAATTCAATTTCTAATGGAATTCAATTCTTGATGGAATTCAATTCAATTCAATCTCTTAAAAGCTTTCCAAACACCCTGTAAAAAATTCCCAAAAATAATAGCAAGATTAAAAGAAAATTGAAGAAAAAACCTAACATTTTTTATTTGAGAGCTTGAACTATAATCTAAAAAAAAAAAACTCCTCATTCTTCTGTGATTACTTCGCAGGATGTGACTACCTCAATGTCAGCTGGCAAGGCCGAGTTCAAGTAGCAAGTCAAGGCCAAGTAACACTGAGAAGGCTATTGAGAATGGTTTGTTGGTAGTGTGTGCATTAAAATTGAGAGAAAGAAAAGAAATGACAGACGAAGTCCCACAATTGTTAATTCATGATGGGGGTTTGCAGTTTGGATTTTCATTTTGGGTCTTCGGGTTTCACGAGAAAAAAAGGAGCCAGCACCAAAATGAAAAGGATAGGAGGAAGGGAAAATTGAGCACTCTCTCCTTTTAATCCATGGTGGTTGCAAGGCAACCGCAAATCAAACTATTCCAAAAAGAAAATAGAAAAAAATGAAAAGAAAAGGATACAAAAAGGGGAAAGGCGTTATTCCCCTTCCAAGTTGCAAGCATCGCCACAAACCAGTCACGCAATGGGAGAAGCCACTACACCGCTGTCCTTCATCATCACGAGCTCCTTCGTCTCAACTCCACCACTGCAAAACTCACGGTCTTCATGCTAATTTTCAAGCCACAAGCTGGAACTTCCACCTTCACTACCATGCCATGCCGTTGATGAGGTTTTGATGTGCCTGGGAACCCACCATTCTCTCTCTCTCTCTCTCTTACACTCTCTTATTTCTACCTCTTTGAGTGATTTGGGGATTGGCGTTAAAGAGTTTTTCACACATATAAATTTATTATATATGTACGCCGAAATGAAAAGTATTACAGATATGTCCTATTTTTATTATATAAAAATTGATTTAAACCGATTTCTATGTAAACAAATCCAGCCATCTTTTCAAATGCTCACATATTGACTTAAATTGATTTGGGTGTAGTCGATTTAAAATCGATATCACATTTACTACAATAATCGATTTGAGGATGTCAGTGTTGTTAGACACAACCCAAAAATTGACTAAAATTGATTTGTAAAAGTCCACACCATTATATATCCAGAGCACAAAGCACAAAAAAAAAAAAAAACTTCCTGTAAAACTTGAGTGACAATTTGAGGGAGTCATGAAAATATTCTTGTCCATTATAATAGAGAGATTGTAAACACGTAGAGGGTGAGACATTCAGTGACAATCAAACTTGGTTAGTTCTCTGTCCACCTATTAGTTTATTGGAGTTATAGAGAATATTAGAAGAGTTTGATGGAAACGGCAAGCAAATTGCAAAAATATTCTATAGGATACCGGTTGATATTGGGTCAAATGGGGTATAGAAGGTTTTGAATTCGAAAAGATGAGCACGTAAGTCACATGTTTTCTTATTTTCACTCATTTCCCAATGTTCGTAGAATAGATCTATTTGTCGAACTTGAAGATGGTCTTTTAAGCTCTAGTGGGTTAGTTGTAGGTACATCATCTTTTGTGGCAACACCTCATGCATCCCTGTCCTTTGAAGTGCACCATGATCATGAGCAAAGTTCACATGCAATAGATGAAGATTTAGCTTCTCTAAGATTTGCACAACTTGCAAGCCAAGTGAAAAGCCATTACCATTAAATCCCAAGTCATTAGCACATTCTGCCCGGTTAAGGATTTTGAATTTATTGTTGATCAGAGGCATATTCATAATGATGAAGAAAACGAGCTTGATCATACAGGAAATGATAATGATGAAGATGAAGACGAGGAGTTATTTCAAGTACAAAACTTGGATGAATAGTTCATGTCTCAGTTTAATCCAAACTGAGTCTCGAGAGCCTCCTAACCACTATTCTACGGTTGATTTTGATGCAATGCGGTCTAACTTAGTTGTGTTTGCATTAGGCTCGGGTTTTGGAGAAAATGATCTGATAGTCGACCAAGTTTTTCGTACTAAAGAAGAAATGTTATTTGCAGTTAAACGTTCCAAGCATTGAAGAGCGTGCAGTATAAAGTTCATGAGTCTGACCACAAAAAGTTTCATTGCAAATGTGTAAAGTTTGGCAATGGCTATAATTGGAGTATACGTGTGACACTTCGCACAAAATCACAACTGTGGGAAGTTCAAAAGTTCAACGGATCATACACATTTGCCTTTCCTGAGTCTACAAATCAGCATGCCCAAATGGATTATCATATTATCTGCCCACATTTATCCCATGGTGTAAGCGGATCCAACGATAGCCATCAAGTCACAACAAGCATTAGTAGAGTCAGAGTTGAGGTTCAAGACAACATACAAGAAGGTGTGGCTGGCCAAGCAGAAAACAATTGCTATGATTTATGGTGATTGGGAACAATCATATAATGAGCTTCCTAGATGGTTGGGTGGGCTCAAGTCTTATATGCCAAGAACTATTGTCCAGCTACAAACTAGGCCATACTATGTGGGTGATGTTGTAGATCATAATTCCTTTATGTTCCACCGTATTTTCTTGACATATCCGCGTGTATAGAGGCGTTCAAATATTGTAAACAAATTATTTCAATTAATGGCACTCACTTTTATGGCAAGTACAGTGGAACACTACTTATGGCAATTGCCCAAGATGGTAACTCAAACATTTTGCCAGCTGCGTTTGTCGTGGTGGAGGGGAGACAAAGGAAGCCTAATCTATTTCTTGAGAAACCTCAAGCAGCATATGGCACCACACGAGGCATTTTTATAATATCTTATAGGCATCATGCTATAAAAGCAACTTTAGATACGAGGGAGTGGTTGACATCCTTGACAATGTATCACAACTGCGCTCGACACGTTGTGTCAAACTTCGTGAGATTCAAGAATAAAGATGCCAAGAGGTTGCTAATGAACGCAGCATATGCAAAAACAAGCACAATTTTTTGTATTAGTTTGGTGCATTGAGGGCGGATCCCGCAATGTGCACATGGGCTAACAACATTCTACTTGAGAAGTGGGCGTAGTATGCTAAGAGGTGTCGATCTGGGCATATGATTGCCAATTTATCAGAGTGTATGGATGCTATTATGAAAGGCACCCGTAATCTTCTTATTACAGCAATAGTGAAGTCCACTTACTATTGTCTTATATAGGTGTTCGTTAAAAAGGGGCAAGAGGCAAAGTTTCAACTCGAAAGTGGTGAAAATTTTTAGAGACTCTCTTGAATGCAATTGAGCAGAACATGCGACACTTTGGCAGTATGAGTGTCATTCCAATGAACCGAGAGAGGTCGGCATACTTAGTATTTGAGCAAGATGACATCGCAGTCATGGTCAATGGGAATTCAGGGTGGATTTAACTGAGTGATGGTGTGACTGGGGACTTTCAAAACTGCACTATCCATGATGTCATGCCCTTGCCGCATCTCCAATGCTCGTAAGAGATTGGACATCTTTTATTCATGAAGTCTATACCATGGAGTCGATGTTCAACATTTACAAAACGAAGTCCTACGCTATTGCTAATGAAGACATGTAGCCTACACATCAGGGCCTCCTTTAAAGCCAAATCCCGCGTTGAAGTGAGTTCTTGAGGGTCGTCCAGATTTCGACTAAGATCACAATGAAATGGACAAGGTTGACCAAGGCCAGCAAAACCGTTGTGGACTATCAGGGAACAGGCCACACAGATGGACATGCCACATGCTCCATCCTCTACCCAGCGTAACGAATTTGTTGCATATTATGTGTTATATTTTGTTTTTGGTTGTCGGATTGTTGTTGTGAACACCATAATGTATTTGTCTATCTCTTAAAATCATTAGTATGTATGAATTTATATTTTGTCCAATGGTAGTTGATATTTCTTTTTCTTTTATATTTTTTCTAGCTTAAGTTTTAAATGTTTCAGTAACATAGTATAATTGTGTACAAGTCTTTAAAAAAAAAACCAAAAAGAGATTGAGGCCTAACAAATATTTTTAGCCCAGAGTATAAAAATGGGATCCTACCCAAAAAAATTGTGTTTTTGGGTCCAATACAAAAGGAGTTTTTTTTTGGGAACCAATAAAAAGTACTATTTTTGGGTCCAAGAAAAAATGAGCTATTTTAACTTAGTTGTGATCTCTTTGTTATATAAATGCCACCACCTGTGAACACCATATTTTGTTAGGATCTTTTGTGAATAAGAAAAAAATAAAAATAACAAAACAAAATCTTTTTTTACATTAGTTTTTTTTTCTTTTCCTTTTTGGTTAGCATCAAATCTTTTAAATTAGTTTAGTCAGCATCTATTTAAATAAGTATCTTTTTTTATCTCAATTAGATTAGTTTTAATTGCAATCAAATCGCATTTGCATGGTCAACATTGATCAAAATCATTTCACAATCTATGCATTAATTTCTGTTTTGTGTACAAATAGACAAGCCCATTAGGGCAAAGGTGTGGCAGCACCTAACCTTTGAACCCAATTTCATCATGCTCAACCTTCACAACTTTCCCAACCTTTGCCTTCCACTGCTCATCACCCCATCGACCTCAACCAACATCATCATCACCATAGAACCATCCTCATCATATCATCGTCCTTGAACCCACCATAACCATCACCAAAAATACCATCATAGCACCATCATCACTATCAACAACCACACTTTCACACCACCACCATTTCAATCCAACCAAAACAAACCCAAGACCAAAAATCCAAACTCAGAAAATAAACAAAAAGAAAAGAGGAAGAGGCCAAGTGGAATCGCCAAGAAGTGTGAGCCTCTGCTCTTCCGCGGCACCCAGCGAGTTCGCCAGGCCCGCACACAGCCATCGCCTCACCACTCGTCCACGCCCAGCGAGACCGCGCCGAACCGACCTTAAACCAGCCAGCAACTTTGGCCACGCCCCACTCCCGTCACACAACCTGCATGAAGCCACCAGGTCCGTCATTCGTCTCCCCGCAGGAGTCCCATCATGCAGGTGTTGTCCGGTTGAGGCCACCACCGTGAGAGGTCCTGTGCTAATCCGTGGTAGCTCAAGGAGGCCGCACTGTTCCCTGTTGAAGCTCTTAACCTTCACTGCATCATTCAACTTGTGCTGCCTCCATTCTCAATGTAATACGGCTAAGGTTTAGAGATTAGAGATTATTGAACCTTCTTGTCTTTTTGTTTAAGAATTCTATTTGCTTTTTTATTGTTTAGTGCTATTGTCTTCCTTTTGGTCAAGATTGTTAGGCCGAGATTGGGCTTGTGGGCTTAGATTTTTAGGGGTCAGCTTTCCTTTTGCTTGGGTTAGGTTTGAGAGTTATGGTCTAATGTTTTATATAGAGTTTTGGGGTCCTAATCTAAAAATGAAAGCAACAAAAAGAAGAAAACCTCTCTTTTCCACAATTAAAATTAATCAATGCATCCTTTCTTTTCCATAATTAAAACCTCTCAACACACAATTATTTTCTACATAACGACGTGACTTTGAGTTCCTCATTGCACCAGAGGATACGTCGGTTTAGCAAACAACTATCAAGCCAAAATCTTTTTTTTATAAAACTTATTCTTTATTTTGTTCTAATTCTTGCTTTATTTCTATAAATATAATTACAATTATTGGGGAAAGATAAATATCTTAAAGTTATATATAAATTTACATAATGAGCTCTAGGGTAACCGTATTTATATAGATGTATTAGGGTGCAGTGGGATTAAGTTTTCACCCTTCCCTAATCATAATTAGACTCCTAAACCTCAAATCTCTTTTAAAAGAACAGTTTTGCATAAAAGGTTTTCCAATTTTAACTAGAATTAAAGTTGGTGGCGACCCCCATTTTATTTTTAAAATCGGTTGTCATTCGTCGCTTGTGCCCTCTGGGTACGTTGTGATAGTTTGGCGACTCCAATGGGAAGAGTTAAAGAGTCAAGCCTATTAGAGTAAATTATGCAAATAATTATACTTTTATAATATTGATTTTTTTCCTTCATTCTATTTTTTTTTATAAAATCTTCCTCTTATTTATTTATATATATTTGTTTATTTTATTTGTAAATATGTCACTCAAACCTTAGGATAAATGACTTTTTGTATATATATTGTTTGGGCTTTTTTCTTGCATGAATATCTATGCTCCTCATACACAGCGCACAATCACCACTTCACAAACCTCGTTGGGCTTTATACTCGAGCTTGTGCAATCCTAGGAATAGGAGGGGTCCCAACATTGTCATTGAGGAGCTTCATGCCCACTTGGCATTTGGTGGGACACCACCCAGATTGTTACTAGTATCATGGATCGGTTATATTGAGAGGGTTCATCCCTACTTGTGATCCTTTCATGAAC
This sequence comes from Dalbergia oliveri, assembly GCA_030441495.1. Lineage (NCBI taxonomy): Eukaryota > Viridiplantae > Streptophyta > Magnoliopsida > Fabales > Fabaceae > Dalbergia > Dalbergia oliveri. The sequence goes on along the minus strand of JAMLFY010000015.1, from coordinate 10,738,197 downwards.
TAGGTTTCTATCTTATGGGTAGGGCAATCTGGGAATCATGGCCTTTAGAAGTCTAGACCCATCCCAAAGCACTAATAGAATGAACCTAGTGACTAAACATTTTTGTCCCCTAGGTTTTACCCTTTTAGGACACAAAGGAGCATCTATTTCTCTTATATCTCACTCATTCATTGTATATATCTCCAACATACATGTATACATTTTCACATAAAATTAAAAAAAAAATTTCTTGCAAATATATCATACATTATGCATCCATTGCAAAAAAAAAAAAAAAAAAGAACACGTTTCACATGCATTCTATCTCATGTATACATCACATTGACATGCATACATCATTTACATTGACATTCATTTTCATGCATTCATAAAAACAATGACATGCATTCATGCACACATCTTTTTTCTCATCCATAGTCCACGTAAAAAATAAAATAAAATCACTTGACATGCATTCATGAAATCATTATTACATTCATACAAAAAAATTCAAACATGCATGCTCATCTCTCATATATCCATTCCTTAGTTTGCATCATGCCTTTTTTTTCTTACATGCATTCATGCACAAGCAAAAAAAAAAAAAGAGAGAGAGGAAAGTCATCATTTCACACATTCATGCATTTTTCCATACATGTAGTTCATCTAGCATGCATACATCTTGGCACATTAGCATAACCTCAATAGAAGGATCCATTTTCCTTTCATTCTTCCCTCTCTTCATTGATTTCAATGGTTTGCAAGTCTTCCAAACGTTACTTCTCCAAAGAAACTTTATCTAATTCCAAGTACCTTTGTTTGAAGAGTCTTTGAGAAGCCATCGTAGGAGAAAGGGATTTTGCAAAAGAGCTTGATGATTTGAAGGCTGTGATGCAAGAACAAGTAGAGGCAGCTAAAGAAGCTATTGCAACCATACGCCAACCCAGGGCACTGGAACCAAAAATTTCAACCATGAAGAACCAGGGTATGATTTAGATGAGGATGACAACAACACAAGCCTACATGGCAAGCCTAAGAAAGAGATGGAGTTCCAGAAACTCAAACAAGAACTGGAAGAAAGCCTGCAAGAACAATTTCGAATGCTACAAGGGCCTAACCCTTATGGCCCAATGAGTATCAATGACCTATGTCTAGCTCCTAGTGTTGCCATTCCCAAGGATTTCAAGATGCCCAAGTTCATCAAATTCAATGGTAGCACTAATCCTATCATGCACTTTCGGATGTATTGCACCAAGATGGGAATGTGGTCCAAAGATGAGAATTTCCTAATCAACTTTTTCCTCAAGAGTTTGGACGGAGTTGCATGGGAGTGGTACATGCAAACGATGGAACACAAATCAGATGTTGGGAGGACTTGGCACAAGCTTTTACCAATCAGTACAAATTCAATTTGAATGCCGCACCCACTAGAGATCAGCTGAAAGGGTTGAGAAAGAAAGAGAGTGAAACGTTCAAAGAGTATGCCCAAAGATGGAGAACTATGGTTGGTAAAGTTGTTCTACCAATGTTAGAGCAAGAGATGTGCTCTTATTTCATTCACACACTAAAGGGTCCATTTTTCAAGAATATGTTAGGGACCTATGTCAGGGAGTTTGTGGACTTGGTGGAAATTGGAGAAAGGATTGGCGAACATCCAAGAGGGGAAGTTGGAGTTAACAGAAGATGAGTCACAACCCAAGCAAGGGTCATTCTACGAAAAGAAGGAAAACACTGTGAACCTTATATAACCACAGCACCCGTCCCAATCCTACAAGCTAACCTTCCAACCAAACCCCTATCCATCCTATCAACACCCGTGCTACCTATCTTCCATACCTTATCCATTCCCTATACACTACCTACCTCAGCCATATCAAGTCAATCACATCTCCTTCCCTCCACCATATGCACCTTTTCAACCTAGACCTCACCAGATCATGCCTCCACATCACCCAAGAACCCTTTTCAATCCTGCTAGCCAAGACTGCCAAGAAACAATCGTCCCTTGCCCAATTTCGGACTAAGCAACTCTAAACTGTTTAAGAGTTTGTGTGATGCAAATCTATTAGCTCCATGCCCTGCGGTGTTGCAACTTCGCCATATCCTTCCTGGTTTAATCCAAATCGTGTGTGTGAATACCACTCCAACATTCTCAGCACTCGATTGATGACTGCAATAGCTTCAAAGATGTTAATTAATGCCAAAGCCATCGAAGTACAAGATGCAAGGGTAAAAGAAGGCTTTGTTGGAAATGATAGTGCTTGAATGCATTGTTGTTGAACCCATTGTTGCATCTTTACTAGACTTGTTTGCTTATGTCTTGAGACTTATTTATGATTATGTATGGTTTTCGTTATATCATTTATTTCCTTTCTTATCACTGTATTCTTTCACTTCATTCTTTCTTTAATCATCTCCTTTCTCTAAGATCAAGGCAGAAAATAATCATGAAAAACCCATTAATTGATTGTTGTGTTACAATGAGCTTGAATAACCATGGTCATGATGAAGATCCTAAACTATACGAATAATTTGTTCAAGCATTGACAAATGACAAATCAAAGATCAAAATGTCACCATCCCTAAGGGAATCATGCAGTTTGTTGTCATAATGGCAAGAGCATTTGGCCTTGGATGTTTTGGTTGAATGACTCGTTTTGAAATTCATCACGCAAATACGCAACATCCTGAAGAAAACATGCAAAAGAAGAAGTGGTGCAAGACACTCTGTCAAAGTGCAAATTTTGGAAAAAGGCTCACTGGATTGGTAATAAAAAACAATCTAGGCAAAAGTTAGAGCTTAAAAAAAAAGAAGAAGAGAAAGAAAGAAAGAGCTCACTAGATTGAAATCTCAACAGGATGATCTAGGCAAAAGTTAAAGCAAGAAGTACCCATTAGGTTGAAAACCTGAAATGGTGACCTGGAAAATGCATCAAGAGAGAGCTTACAAGAGAGGACTTTTGATGAAAGCCCAAACTGGGGCAATTTGATTTGGTGATGAAGGATCAATGAAGAGGCATTTGACAGAAGATGAAATGTCAACTTTCATATACACACTATTTTGTTGCATAGTGAAGGATTGTAGTCTTGGTCATGGCTTCAAGCTCAATGTAACTGAATAATCAATTAAATGGGTTAATTCGATTAAATCTATACTTCTTCCAATCTTTCATACCTCACCCTCACCTCTTTCGTCCATTTTCATCTTCTTCTTAAATTACACATAATCATGAGATCGTACAAGGTCAAGGGTTATTAGCTAACAAGTTCAAGAAGAAGTTCACTAAATCAAAAGCCTAAAAAAACAAAAAACAAAAAAGGGATAAAAAAGAAAAAAAGAAGAGCCTAGATCGAAAACAAAAAATGGCGGTCTAGGCAAAAGTTAGGGCAAGCAAAAGAAAGGTTCGCTAGATTGAAAACAGAAATGGCGATCTAGGCAAAAGTTAGGGCAAGCAAAAAGAAAAGGCTCGTTAGATGAAAACCAAAAATGGCAATCTAGACAAAAGATAGAGCGGAATCAAGATAGGTCCGGCCATAGTGCAAGGGCAAAGCATGAAAATGAAAATCCAAGAGCGGTCAGAAGGAGAAGGATAAAATGGACTGTCCAAAAAAGAAGTCAATAATAGTGGCACTTTGAACAAAACAACTCATTTGGAATTAGACTAAGGCTTTTCAAGGAAAACAATGTTTGGAAGCGGCAAACTGGGCAAAAAAATTCTTTTCTTTGCTTTCCATTAGTAAAGTGTACATATCATATTAGATCCTTCATTCTTGCATTATCAGATCATCCAGGCATGTCATCATTCTTTTTAAAAAAAAGAGAACTCTAAATTGGGGCAATTTATTTAACTACTCGGTCAATCAAGTTTATTTCTTCTCCTCTCTTTGAGAAATCATTCATCATCAAATCATCTAGGCATAGTGTCATAGTCATTAGATCATTCATCATCACATCATCCAATTATCCCTAGGCATTCACATCATCTAATCATTCACCGCAAAGAATTTACTCTTTTACATATTTCTCTATCTCGATCCTAATCATTCATCTTTATCTTATCACATCATCACATCATTTAATTTTCAACAGTTATCATATCATTTACTTTTCTGCAATTATCATATCATTTTATTTTTAGAAATTATCATATCGTTTAATTTTCAACAATTATCATATCATTTACTTTTCACCATTATCACATCATTTAATTTTTAGCAATATCACCCATTTAATTTTCAGCAATCATTACATCATTTACATGCTTGCAATTATCACATCATTTATTTCTAACAATTATCACATCATTTACTTTCTTGCAATTATCACATCATTATCACATCATTCTCTTTTCTGTCTCATTACAATCATTTACTTTTTATCTCATCACCATCATTTAGTTTTTGTCTTAATCACAGTCATTTGCATTCACATGCTTTCACATCTTTTTCATCTTTTCAGTCTTTTACATGCTTTCACAATCTTTCATATCTTTACATGTTTTCACAGTCTTTCATATCTTTCACGTCTTTTACATCTTTACTTGCTTTCACAATCTTTACGCTTTCACCTTTCACATGCTTTCACAGTGTTTACATGCTTTCATAGTCTTTCACATCTTTCACAGTCTTTACCTTTCACAATCTTTCAATGCTTTCAAGGCTTTTATATCTCACAAGTCTTTACTTTTAGTTTTCATTAATCATTGTATTGTCATATTTTAATAGCATCATTGAGTCAATTATTTTCATCATCACCATCTCTCTTTACACCACTCCTCACTCCTAATTAATACATCCTTATCATTTCTTTTGGTCAGCCAAAATATGTGTTCATATCTTTACTTGTTCCTTGCAAAGAAAATATAAAACTGTAATTTTTTATATTTTCTAGTAAGAAACAAGTAAAGAGTAACGTGAACACCATATTTTGTCCGGGTTTTTTGTAAATAAGAAAAATTAAAATAACAAAACAAAATATTGTTTTACATTATTTTTTTCCTTTCCTTTTGGGTTAGCATCAAATCTTTTAAATTAGTTTAGTCAGCATCTATTTAAATAAGTATCTTTTTTTTTTTTTCATTTCAGATTAGTTTTAATTGCAATCAAATCGCATTTTGCACCGCTCAACATTGATCAAAATCATTTCACAATCTATGCATTAATTTTTGTTTTGTGTACAAATAGACAAGCCCATCAGGATAGAAACGGTATGGCGGCACCTAACGTTTGAACCCAATTTCATCATCCTTAACCTTCACAACTTTCTTCCCAACCTTTGCCTTCCACTGCTCATCACCCATCGACCTCAACCAACATCATCATCACCATAGAACCATCCTCATCATATCATCATCCTTGAACCCACCATAACCATCACCAAAAATACCATCAAGCACCATCATCACTATCAACAACCACACTTTCACACCACCACCATTTTCAATCCAACCAAAACAAACCCAAGACCAAAAATCCAAACTCAGAAAATAAACAAAAAGAGAAAGAGCAAGAGGCCACAGGAATCGCCAAGAAGTGTCAACCCTCTGCTCTTCGCAGAGCAGCACCCACAAAGTTTGCCAGAACCGCGTCACACCAGCCATCGCTCGTTGCTACTCGCCCATGCCCCAGCGAAGCTCGTGCCAATCGGCGTAACAAAGGCGGCAACTTTGGCCACGCCTTATTCCCGTCGCACAACCTACACGAAGCCGGTCACCGTCCGTTGTTCATCCCGCCAGAGGAGTCCCATTGAGTTGTCGCCCGGAACTCTCTGAGGCTACCGCGTGAGAAGTCCTGTTAATTCGCGGTAGCTCGCAAGGCCGCCGCGTTCCCTGTTGAAGCTCTTAACTCTCACTGCATCATTCAACTTGTGCTGCCTCCATTCTCAGTGTAATACAACTAAGGTTTAGAGATTAGAGATTATTGAACCTTCTTGTCTTTTTGTTTAAGAATTTTGTTTGCTTTTTTATTGTTTAGTGCTATTGTCTTCCTTTTGGTCAAGATTGTTGGGTCGAGATTGGGCTTGTGGGCTTAGTTTTTTAGGGGTCAGCCTTCCTTTTTGCTTGGGTTAGGTTTGAGAGTTATGGTCTAATGTTTTATATAGAGTTTTGGGGTCCTAATCTAAAAATGAAAGTAACAAAAAAGAAGAAAACCTCTCTTTTCCACAATTAAAATTAATCAACCCATCCTTTCTTTCCATCATTAAAACCTCTCAACACACAATTATTTTCTATAGAACGACGTGGCTTTAAGTTCTCATTGCACCAAAGGATACGTTGGTGTAGCAAACAACTATTAAGCCAAAATCTTTTTTTTTTTTATAAAACTTATTCTTTATTTTGTTCTAATTCTTGCTTTATTTCTTAAATATAATTACAATTATTGGGGAAAGATAAATATCTTAAAGTTATAAATAAATTTGCATAATGAGCTCTAGGGTAACCGTATTTATACGGATGTATTAGGGGTGCAGTGGGATTAAGTTTTCGCCCTTTCCTAATCATAATTAGACTCCCAAACCTCAAATCTCTTTTAAAAGACCAGTTTTGCAAAAAAAAGTTTTCCACTTTTAACCAGAATTAAAGTTGGTGGCGACTCCCATTTTATTTTTAAAATCGGTTGTCATTCGCATCGTGCCCTCAGGGTACGTCTGTGACACCACCTATTTAATCTAATTAAATTAAAATAAATAATGAAAGCACATAATCATAATTACCAAGTCAACCAAAGCACATAATATAGCATGTAGTGCAAAGTCATAATCACTAGGCAATGAAGTACACAAGATAAAGTCCATAATCGTCCTAACTACATTACAACAATCTAATCATAATCATTGATCCCCTTTTCCAGTGTGTCCAGGGGCTATAAAGTGACTCCCTGTGTGACAGCACTTACGTATAATCTCCTTGTAGGTCTACGCTTCCCTTCCCTGCATGCTCAGGAAGCGACTCTTGCTCCTAATCCTGATCCTGCTCCATCGAAGGTCGATATATATCATCTATACCAGGTGGCACTATCCCATGATCCATCCGTCTCGTGGAGCGAGGCATCTCATTGAATAAATGCAAGCCATCACCTGAGAATATGTTATGTTGATGGGGCTAAATGATGGCTGCCGAACTATGTCACTCTAGGACAAACCCATGACAAACTAGTGTGTGGTGCTGCCCAAGTCAATGGATTTGAGATGAATGGTGTGAGGACCGGCCATGAACTGTTGAGTGAGTCCAAAAGGGACCTCATGTACTAGTGGCTAGGTAAGGCCATAAACCTTGAGTGGGGTGAAAAGGGTCAAAGAGAGAGAGGAAATTTGTGGAAATAAGAAGATTAAGTCAAAACATAAGAGAAGAAGAAGAACTTGGGATAACTAATAATTAAAGTAGTGGTTCATTAAAAAATGAAAGCACTACCAGTAATGGAGAGACACGAGATTATGATAGTATGGACAGAGGTTAGAAAATGTGAGCAAAGCAAGAGTGGGGAGAAAATGCTGATAAGAGAAAACAAAGAACTTGAACGATGAATTAAAAATAGAAAATGGTTCAGAGCCTACAAAAAAGGAACTGAAACCATACCTGTAATAGAAAGAGAAAAGAGTATTGACGTAACTGATTAATTAAGTGAGCAAAGGAAGAAAAGAGGGAGAGAATGCTAAGAGGCTGATAGAAGGAACATAAAAATTGCTCCACAAGTGCTCGTGCATGACATTGTGGTCCAATGTAAAGACGCGTACTACTTTGTCGCTATCCCTGTGCTTGAATATTAGATGGTCGAAATTCCATGCTCCCAAAGGAAGAAATTTTTTTTCTCCAGGGAGCTTTTTAAAATTTTATGGAAAATATTATTTCAATACACATATGGTGTAGACACCTATAATGATGTGAATGGAGTGATGGAAAAATAATAAGTTAGGAAAAACGCAAGTAATGAGTCTATATTTTGTAAGTAGAGTATTTGAGTCCTTAAAAAAATTGGTGTTCTTATTGAAATTTTATTGTCACAGGATTAACAGAGAAAAGAAGAGTGAGAGATTATCAAGAGTGTGATTTTAAGTAGGAAGAAAGTACGATGTCGCTCGATGGGAAGGAAAAATTTTTTCGATATGATGGTCATGTGGCTTGGTCGCTGATTTGTTTTTCCGTCTGGCGCGAAATTCCTAGTCAATGTTTAGTGGTGAACTTTTGTTCCAATTGTATTTGTGAAATGCAATAATATTAAGCACCCTTCACTCCTAATTGCAAATTAAATTATTTGGCTGCAAGCCTGCAATGCATGGAGTGCTCGTTGATTCTTTTGATTTTAGTTTTTTGGTAAATTATTTTGTATATAGTGTTTGAGTTAGTTATATATTGGATCATGAGATTATGAAAAGATTTATATAGATATGATGTCTCAAAGAAATCGCCAACAAACATCGATATTATTAGACAAAAAATTTAATAACATGCATTAAATCACCATTGGCAATGTCATTTTAAGCTTATTATTTAACCAAAAGCATTTTTGACAACTTCTCAATCTCATCATATAGTAATTTTGAGACTAAGGTGTTAATTCGATAAAAAGTAATAGTTTACTTATATTTGTTTGACGATTAGAGATTAAAGTGATATACGAAATAAAATTTTAAAGGTTAAAGAGTTAATTTTAAAATTTCAAGAATTAAAGTGAAACGCAACTTAAATTTTAAGGACTAAAGTGAATTTTACTTAAAAAATAAGAACTAGTTTTCATGTCTAACAAAATAATATTTGATAAGACTTGATAATATAGAATGTATCAGATTTTAGCAATATAAAATTATATGGAATATTACATTACACTCAAAGTTACTATTCTTAATTGTTTAGGATCTACACTATATCTAATAATAAATAAGATTTGAATCAACATGGTGTTTTATATTCTGCATGACTAGATATGTTACTAGAAACACAGGAACGGAAGAACGAGAACGATGGATTAAAAAAAAAAAAAAAATTGTGGTCCAGTCCCGTTCCCATATGGTTCGGTTGGACACTCTTTCCCTCCTCATAAAGTCTTAACCACTTCTCCAACGCATCAAATGATCAAACCCAGGCTCTCACGCGCAATCAACACCTTTACACTCCTCCAACTCCCACCAGACACCACAAAGCACAGAATCGCAGAACAAACATGCTTAACCCTCCTTAGCTCCTGCAACACCCTCACAAACCTCGCCCAAATCCACACCCTCATTCTCAAACTTGGTCTCCAAAACAACCCTTTAGTCCTCACCAAGTTCGCTTCCACTTCTTCAAATCTCAATGCCATAAACTACGCTTCTTCATTCCTATTCTCTTTTAATAATAATAATAAGAATAATATTATCTTCTATGATGCCTTCCTCTTTAACACTGTCATCAGGGCCTATGCTCAAACGGGTGACTCAAAGTTAAAAGCCTTGCATTTACAAAACCATGCTTCATTATGGGATTTTGCCTAATAAGTTTACTTACCCTTTTGTGCTTAAGGCTTGTGCTGGGATTGGTGATTTGAAATTTGGGAAAATGGTTCATGGGTCTGTGGTAAAATTTGGTTTTGATGATGATCTTCATGTTCAGAACACAATGATTCATATGTATTGTTGTTGTGAGGAAGGGGTTGAGTTTGCTAGGAAGGTGTTTGAGGAAAGTTCCAAGTTGGATTCGGTGACTTGGAGTGCGATGATTGGAGGGTATGCACATTTGGGGCGTTCTGTGCAAGCTGTTGGGTTGTTTAGGGAGATGCAGGTAAAGGGTGTTTGCCCTGATGAGATCACAATGGTTTCTGTTTTGTCTGCTTGTACTGATTTAGGTGCACTTGAGCTTGGGAAGTGGTTGGAGTCTTATGTTCAGAGAAAGAACATATCGAAGTCTGTGGAGCTGTGCAATGCGATTATAGACATGTTTGCGAAGTGTGGTGATGTTGACAAGGCTATGAAACTGTTTAGACAAATGAACTTTCGCACCATTGTTTCATGGACTTCGGTTATTGTTGGCTTGGCGATGCATGGTTGTGGCTTAGAGGCTGTTTCCTTGTTTGATGAGATGGTTGAACAAGGGTGGCACCTGATGATGTTGCTTTCATTGGGGTGCTCTCTGCTTGTAGCCACTCCAGGCTAGTTGATAAAGGCCATTACTATTTCAATTTGATGGAGAAGAATTTCAGCATTGTGCCAAAGATTGAACACTATGGATGTATGGTTGATCTGTTGAGCAGAGCTGGGCTTGTCAAGGAGGCATTGGAGTGTTCAAAAGATGCCTATTGAGCCGAACCAAATCATATGGAGAAGCATAATCACTGCTTGCCATGCCCGTGGTGAGCTCAAGCTTGGAGAGAGCATTTCAAAAGAGCTGATCAGAAGTGAGCCAATGCATGAGTCTAACTATGTACTGCTTTCAAACATTTATGCGAAATTGCTACGATGGGAGAAGAAGACCAAGGTTAGGGCGATGATGGATATGAGAGGGATGAAGAAGATTCCAGGGAGCACCATGATTGAGCTAAATAATGAAATATATGAGTTTGTTGCTGGAGATAAGTCGCATCATCAGTACAAAGAAATATATGAAATGGTGGATGAGATAGGAAGGGAGATAAAGAGGGCAGGATATGTGCCTACAACATCACAAGTGTTGCTTGACATTGATGAGGAAGACAAAGAAGATGTTTTGCATAGACACAGTGAAAAACTTGCCATAGCTTTTGCTCTTCTGAACACCCCCACTGGGACACCCATTAGAATTGTGAAAAACTTGCGTGTTTGTGAAGATTGTCATTCGGCTACTAAGTTCATATCTAAGGTTTATAACCGAGAGATTGTGGTGAGGGACCGCAATCGCTTCCACCATTTCAAGAATGGTTTGTGCTCCTGCAGAGACTTCTGGTGACTGATTGATTTTAGCGTAAAAGATTTTACTTTTTTCATTTTATGTAACCTTCATATTTTCTTGTCTGAATAGCAGTTCCATATTAGCATTTTTAGTTTTTTATGGAGGGTTCCACCATGTGCTTAATCCTGTTTGAAAACTGAGTAGTGGTTACATGATAACCCTGAGTCAATTTTAACCCTCTATGATAACAATTCATCAGAAACTAGGAACTCCTTCTGCTAGTGTCAAATTGATTTTGTCCTCAGTTAGTACCTCTTGTCCATAAATAAATGCCAAGGCCAGAATTGATATTGGTTGCCAACTTTTTTATGGCTGATATCTAAGCAATGTAATTGACTATGCTAGCATTTTACAGTGAATGACATTAATTTGGTTTACTAAACCATTTATTCCAAGTAATCGTCTGTGATCATATTTTTGCTGATACACCTAACTACTGGTTCATCATGGCGCATGATTATGCACCCTTAGGCTGTAATTGGATAAGTAATTCTCGGGGAGTAACTGATATTTGGTAAATATCCTTTTATAAAATATCTTGTTTGGATATTTGATTTGAAAATTTTGAAATTTCTCTGGAAATATAAAGGGTATTTTTTACGCAAAACCAGGAATTTGAAATTTTGTACTACACTTCCCTTCTGGTGGCTTCACTTCACTGACGCTTCTCACATTTCTCGTTTTCATGGCCATGGTTTGTTGATCTAAGGGCCAGGTACGCATTCGGAAATTTTTTATTTGTGTTCTAAAAGTTTGAAACTTGTCCTAGTATTTTCATTTGTGATTTTCTTCTTGGGTTTATTGTTCAACAATCAACAGAACCGCAATCAACGAGGTGTCGGAATCTTGCTTCAAGCTTGGCTTGCATTAAGTTCTTCTTTGGTAAGCACTCTGTATTTTCTCTATTTGTTTCTGGTATAACTTGTCATGCTTTTCCCTTGGAATATGCTTTCTTCTCTTGCTTGATAACATTTGGCAGAATAGCTAATTCTTAATTTCTAATTGATATTCCAATAGTGGATTATTTTGTGATACTGTTTCTATACGTTGGATGAATGCACATGAGGTGTATGTCGAAAATCCGATTGAAGAAAAAAAGAAAAGAAACTAAATACTATTTCTTCTGCTTATTGTGGAGTATGATGCTATTTTAGTCTTAGATTTGTTTATAAAAAAAAGTAAGAAAGCCAGTCCAAATGTATGGAATAGTCAGAAAATTACAAATATGAAAGCTAATGCTGAAAGTTATTGTTATATAAGGTCTTAGAAATAGATGATATATTTTAATAATATATTTTTCATTAGCCTGAGGTGTTAGAAGTTGCAGTGTGTTTCAGTTTCTTCTCATTTTCCTCATTTTACCAATATATTATTAGCAGGGAAGCCCCCTTTGCATAATAAGATGGAGCTTCATCAGTTAGGTTGTCCCCTTAATTGCTTTATTTGATGGCCTATGGTATCACATACAAGATCTAGGGACATCAATGTTGATCTACATCTCCCCTGAACATCATAGGGACCCAAATTCTGTTAATATTTCTTCTTGCTGGTGAGAATTTTGGCATCAATCGAAAATGAGTTCAAACAAAACAAAAATTTGAATTGGTAAAATGATATTGATTTCTAGGTAATGATTTACTAATGTGTTATCTTTTCTTTTGATGTTTTTGTGCTAGCTTGATAAAATAAAATATATAAGGAAATTAATGTCCTATAGCAATAAAGAATGGACAAAATCATGATAAACGTTTTTTCATTTCCTAATATTACTCTTAACAGTGCACTTTGATTGTGGATTTTACTGTTAACCTAATCTTACAAAAAGATCATCAAAACAAGGAAGAATTTCCATTTTGGCCCCAAAAAATCATGTCAATATAAAATAGTCCTCAAAATAAATTATATTTGCTCGTAAGTCAAAAGATCCACATTGTTTGATAAATTAACCCAAAGGCTAATGGACCTCTATTTTTATTAATAGAAGTGGTAATGTCTTTTGATTTATGTCAAGTTTGTATTGTAAAACTACTACTTTAGTCCCAACATATTGTATTTTTGAAAAAATATCCCATTTTATGAATTGACAATGTTAACGACCGCTGGGGGCTATGAGCGATTTGTAGAATGATCCTAAATCACCATGAAGCGATTTGTGTTCATGATTTATTAAAAAAATAATTTTGTTTGCCTATATAAACTCTCCTATGCTTAGCTCATTTCACATGAGATAGTGCGTAGGGGTAATTGTATTGTTAGAGGAGAGTATGTCAAAAAAAAGTGTCAAAAAAGGGGTATGTATAAAAGAAAGAATACACAAAGAGAGAGAAAATTAATAGTATTACAAATATAGTTGATTATTTTTATGTAATTTGTTCACAAATACAAGTAAGGGTGTCACATTTATGTGTGAGGATAGTATGTTTTTATATTTCCTATACTTTTTCATATGCACATCAAGAATATGCACTTTGTTACTCTATAAATAGTAACACTCCAAAAATAGTTGTGAAATTAGATATAAGTGTTCTGTCTCACTTTTCGGCAATTTCATACAATACCAAGCAAATCCAATAAGGAACGACGATGACATTCAACAAATGTTTTGGATACATCAACAACATGAGTACATGTTCCTTATTTGAGTTGTATGTGAATTTTGAAGAAGCTCCTCTTGATTGAAATGAAGAAAATGTAGAATGGGAAGAAAGTGATGAAGGAGAGTATGAAGATGAATATGGAAGTGACGATGATGATACGAGCATGGATGACATATCAAACTTAATGGCTAGGTTGCATCATCTTGAATGAGGAGCCACCTTTCATGCGTGTTTTAGATTTGGAAGCCATGGATATACCTGAGTTCCAAGAGTATGAAACAAGGTATGTAGCATTAATTATGAAATTTTTAATTTATTTTTTATTAGATAATTAGAGAAACATATATTGTCATTATAATTTTGTATTGCATAAATAATGGACATTTTTTTTATTGGTTTTGTTAATTTATCATGGTTTTTCATAGGTACATATTTTGCGAATGGTGGTTTCTTTGTTGGAATGATGTTCAATGATAGGGAGGCATTTCTAAGAGCAATTAAAGCGTACAACATAGATAAATGAGTAGATTATGAAGTTTGACGTCAAAGTCAAAAACATTTTATTGCAAATATGTATGTAATGAAAGTGGTTGGAAGATGGCTGTTAGGGCAAGTTAAAGAAGAATAAGGGTTTTTGGGAAATTAGAAAGTAAACAGACCACACAATTGTAGCTTGGAGAGAATTTCATTAGACAACTCAAAATTGGATTTAAATATGATTGCAAAACTTATAGAGCCCCTAGTAAAGTTTCATTGTCTCTTAAAGTAAAATAGTGATTCAAGGTTTGTCTCTGGTATAGGTACACGACAACATATCAACAAGCATGTGCGGCCAAACAAAAGGCAATAGAAAAAGTTTATAGTAATTGGGAACACTCCTATGAAGACTGGTTACTGGTCAAGAGCATTGTGTGCAGCGTCAAAGGTTCAGTCATTGGATTTGAATCCGTAGAAAAGGAAGAGAGATATAATATTACATCAAATTATAACAGATTCTATTTAATTTAATCAAATCTTAACTGAATGAGCTAAAGATATGGATATCCATAAATGAATAATATTTTATAACACTCCCTGTAGATGTCCATTGGGGATATGTCTCATTAAAACCTTACTAAGAAAAACCCATCGGAAAATCTTAGTGAAGGAAAAAGAGTACAATATCCTTATAGTAGGAATGTATAACCGTCTCGTTAAAAACCTTATCAAGGAAAAACTTAGTGGGATAAAAACCTTGATCAAGGAAAATTGAGTACAATATTTCTCCTCCTCTTTAAAGTATCACTTAAAATCTCATAATTGGTGTATTCTAATTTTGTGCACTACTTCTACAAAGAAGAAATAGGTAGTAACTAGATCTTGTAAACAAATTAGACATCAATTCGTCTCTTTAGTTGACCTATCTAAGCCATGTTGTCCTCATGAAAAGTTGTGCAATTTTTTCCAAGAGAATCTACATGATAGTTTAAACATGTTGATCCATTGTCTTTAGCCAGAAAGATTCACGAGTTTTGTATATTGCACTAATTTATCTATGATTTGAAGAAATAATGCAATATAGTCTACCTTGTATATCTCAGGATATGATCATATCTCCATAAGTGAAAGAACCCTATTTAATATTCTGCCTTTATGCATATTTTATTTGAAAAATATCCTGCATATAATACACCTGAAGAAAATATATGTGATTTATCCATATAAAACTTCATAAGAGTTTTCTCTATATAAATTAATTGACAAACAAATATTTTGTTTGTTAAATGCTTAATCTAGGTTGAGATAGAATTTTTTCTTTCCAAAATCTTTCAGCTAAAACTCTTCTTTAAGATCTTTTATGACTATGGTAACTTTTTCAGGAGTTCCAATGATATTCAAGTCATCAACATACACAAGCTATTCAAATATAAACATAGGGGCAAATGACATTTCTTGTAAACCCCATCTGAATCAAATACTCATTGAGACGATTATACCATATCCGTCCATATTGCTTTAGACCATATATAGATCTTTACAACTTGATTGAGTACATATCCTGGGAACATTCATTAGATTATGTTGATATATTTAATCCTTCAGGGACTTTTCATATAAATATCATTATCTAATAAACTATATAGATAGGCTTGACAACATCTATCAGATGTACATTTAGCTTATTATGTGTAGATAAGCTAATCAAATATCGAAATATTGTTCCATCCACTCCTGGGGAATACGTTCGCCATAATCTATACCAAGTCTTTGTGAGAAACCTTGTGTTACAAGTAGAGCCTTATAGTGTACAATTTCATTTTTCTCATTTTTCCTTCACAAATACCCATTTGTATCCCTGGATTTCACACTCTCGGGTGTTTGGACTCCAGGTCCAAAGACTTCATGTTTTGCAAGTGAATCTAATTCAACCTGCATGGCTTCTTTCCATTTTGGCCAATCATTTCTACATAGACATTTTTCGATGATTTGGGTTCAAGATCCTCATTTTCATGCATGACATTTAGCGCTATATTATATGCAAATATATTGTCGACAATTATTACTCATCACTTCCAACATTTTTCCTATAGAAACATAATCTATTGAGATCTCATCATTTTCAATTATTATATTGAGGTACCTGATGGCATTTCAAATATATTAAAAGTTTGGACTACAACAATGTTCTTTTTATGTCTCTATCTCTTCAACGAAAGAGTATTATTTGCTTCCATAACATAATTTGGCCTCTTTGCCCCTCTTCTTCTTTTGAGGATTTTATTTTTAGAATCGACTACTCTACCACACTTCTGGTGTGCGATTTTTACATTGACCAATTATCCAACAGGGACATCAATTAGATTGGGGCATTTTTAGCTTGTATATAGGATAGTTATCCTTTCTATCATAAAAAAAATGCATCAGGCAATTCATTTGCTATTTTTTACAAACGTATAATCGTTGAAACTTCTAGTTCACATTGCCTTGTATGAAGATCTAAATAGAATATTGATGCATTCCAATTTATTTTCTTTTCTAGCTGTTTACTTTCTCCCCTAATATTGGAAATATTATTTTCACAAACTTAGCCTTAAAGCATCTCCCATTTATATTTCAATATATTTGACCATAAAGTGATAATCATATCCAACATATATCCCCAATTTTCTTTGGATTTCTTTTGGAGCAATAACATAGGCAATTGGGACTTATATTGCACCTCCAAAGTTCTTAAATGGGAACTATTTAGCTACAGGCCAAAATAATTGTATGGGGGAATTATTGGCAATTTGTTAACCTTATAGAAATAAATGCTACAAAATAATATGCCGCCAACTAGAAATTGAGAGATTTGTTGTCATGAGCAAGTGGTCTAGCAATTAACTAGAGGTCTTATATTAATTATGCCAGCTAACTTTTTCTATATGTGAACATAAATAACTAAATGTTCAACATTTATAACATTGGCCTGCAAGCAATAAAAGCTTAAGAAAAAATTCACCAGAATCATTAAGATAACCTTTTTGATTGGATTATCAAAATTGTGCTATTAATAATTTGCAATTAATATTGCAAGTTTCAGGTTGCAAAATCATAATGATCATACATATGACCAATTCATAGAGTATATATTAAAATTATAAAATTTTTGAATGGTCCATACGTTAGATAAATTGATCCACATATATCACTTTAAATTCCTTCTAGGAATATAAACGATTTAAATCTAATCTTTGCTGGTGAAGGTCATATAATTAATTTACTTTGAGAACATTAACACAAGAAACTCATTAAATGAAGATCTTCGGTTATTCAACAAATGCTCATATGAGTTTTCAGTAATTCATTACATCATTATTGCTTCAGGATGTCCTAAGGGTCATGCTAAAAGGTAAAATCATCTGGGCTAGTAAATATTGGTTTACAATAGCATATGATGATTCAATTATACTCATATTAGTATTATAGACTGGAAGAAATGACAAAATTTTCTAAAGCAACTTTCTTACCTGAAGCATATGCATAAGTTGTGATATAGAGGTACTCACTATTTTCTTTACTCACTATCACAATATGATATCCATTTTAGCAAATATCTTTGAGACTCGCCAAGTCTCTTTATTACTTTTGTAACCGTAGAGAATCATTTTTGTTTCTTCAGAAACAAAACAGTAGCTCTTCTGAGCCTTATTTTTCTTGCTACTAAGAATGATATTACTATTTCTAATTAATTTTGTTTCTTTGGGAAATATAATAGTAGCTCTTCTATAGCCTTCAATCATATTCACCCAACAACTAATAATCGTATTAAGGTTTTATTATCTCATTACAAGATAAAGAATATCAAAATGTGTCATCAAAGCATTAACATATCATGTAAGTGAAAAGAAATTTGTCATGACATGATGGTGATATAAATACATGTATCACAATTATCCCAAATATCAGCATCATATATTATTATTTCGTGATATGTTAATCATAATAATAAATAAGATTATCATGTGACATAAATCAATAAAGTAAATGATATGTTAAATCTCAATAATATTACATAAAAATATAATTAATAATTATGAAATATGCCATAAATAACATAGCTATTTTACTCAATATTGAGAACAATCAGG
This sequence comes from Dalbergia oliveri, assembly GCA_030441495.1. Taxonomy (NCBI): domain Eukaryota; kingdom Viridiplantae; phylum Streptophyta; class Magnoliopsida; order Fabales; family Fabaceae; genus Dalbergia; species Dalbergia oliveri. The sequence continues at coordinate 10,720,116 of JAMLFY010000015.1, read as the reverse complement.
TACTAAAAGTTTTGAAATAAAATATTCCTTGAAATAGTATTAAGTAATATATCTAATAAAAACTTTCATTGTTAAATCAAATAATTACTATTTCTATCAAAATATTTAATGATAAAAAAATACATCCAAATTATTCATATTAATCATGAAATGATTTCATAATGTATTTTGAAAAAAAATAGCTTTTGATTTTTTTCATTATCCTTTAATGATACTTAATATAATAAAGATCAAATAAATGTCTCAATGTACGACAGGTACATATCAAATTTACTTTGATGCCATAACGATTATATTGATCACATTTAGTTAAGAAACTTAGCCACTTCAGGGTTACAATATTTTGTTACATTCACTTCAGGGATGGAGCAGAGCCAATTGAGTAAGTTTCATGATTTTTTTTTTTTTGTCATGGAAACTCATTATTTGAGATCTTGTAAATCTCTCTTGACGGTGCTACCTAAGAGCATATTTGAGACATTAAAGTCAAGAATATTTTTAACATATATTTATCATATTGCAACGGCAAGTGCTACCATATGGGCTCATAGCTCTTCTTTGTACTTTATCAAAAGATCAACATGATCTTTTAAAAATATTTAGACATAATCCTTTATAAAGGTAGCAAAGAGGGAAAATAAATAAACCCATAATATTATTCTCTTCAAAAGAATATAACTACTTAATAAATACATTCACTTCGGGGAATATAAATATGAAAATGTTCCTTCTAGAAAACGTAATGACACACACTTTAGGTGATGTGAATAATAGATTCATTTACTTTATGGAATGATCTTTTGACATATTCACTTTTGGGAATATGTAAATCTCCACAAATAGAGGAATAAATCAATTATATTTTTCGATAATTTTCAATAACAAGGATGCATTAACTTCAAGAAATGATTATCTATTTTTCTGTATAATTCTCATTCACATTAGGAAATGATTATCCATTTTTGTATAATTCTTATTCACTTCTAGGAATAATTGCCATTTACTTTTGGGAATGATGCCATTCACTTCTGGGATGGTATAGAAATAGAATAAAGTAGAAGGAGTACATATTAATATAGTCCAATAAAAAAATTAATTAAAAATTAAAGTAATTAATAATTATTGATTTGTACAATCCTTCCTAAAGTATTTCTTCTCTTCTTTTTTAAATGGCGTCTTTGAAAAAAAAAAATTGTTTTGCGCAATTTTTCTAAGTGCGACATTTTCTTGTTTATTAGTCTCAAAACTCATTGAGTAAAGATGTCTTATCTCAATCCTTCCTATTCACCACCATATACTGATGCTATAATAATAATATAGGAGAAAAAAAAACCAACCAAGAACAAATACCTCGTAAGTGTAAGCGACATTGAGAAAAAAATTGTGGCTTATATCAAATGTTTTCCCAATTTCCACCATAAACAAAGAATCCTAGAAGGAATCATGCCTGCATTGTAATAATGAGCTTTTCACTTGAGAGCAAAGTTGTGCTCATAACGTGTTGTAAAAAATAAGAATAGAGAGAATAATAAAGAACAAGAGAAAGAATAGTAGTATTATTGATATTCTCAAATATACTATATATAGAGCATTCAAGAGGGCTATTTAGCCAAAGGAAGAGAGATATAATATTATATCAAGAGTTAATGTTCACTTTAGTCCTTCACATTTTACGTGTGAGTCAATTTAGTCCTTGACTTTTAAAATGAGTCAATTTAATCCCTTACATTTACAACTGAGTCACTTCATCCTTCAATCAACATCAGTTAATTCATCATTAGTTAAGTGATGATGTGTCACTGTTAAGTGACATGTTGGCACAATATGAAAACCACGTCGTTCAATGACCCTAACTAAAGCCCAATTTACCCAATTCCCCAAAATAACTTGGCCCATATTGAATCCCTAAGCCCCAAATTTCCCACAACCTCCTAGCACCCAACCCAAACGTACGTGAACAGCAGACATCACAATCTGTGCGCTCCTAATCGCCTCTCAATCTCATTGAATGCCTCTCAATCCATTCGGCACCCTCTAATCGTGGGAGCACAATCCACGTGCTCGACGTCAACAATCTTTGGATTCCTTATCATTCTTAGGTAACACTTGGCTCCTGGCAATATGCTTTAGTGGTTTGTGGTTGTGGTCCTTTGTGGTTTTTATTTTTCATTTTATATGTTTTCTTTAGTGTGTGTGGTCCCTTTGCTGTCTCCATGTTGCTATATGGCATTAAAGCTACTGAAGATGGTCCCTATATTTGGAATAAAATAAATGGGTTGTTGTGGTCCACATGGTTGACAATGTTGTGGTCCACATTCTCTATCTAATTGGTGGTATCTCACATTTTGAGGTTGGTTTCAGGTTGTTGGCATTCTTAGTCATTAGAGTGCATGAAAAATGTTTATCCTTCTGAGAATTGGGTAGAGATTAGACTTCAAAAACAAAAGTCAAATCTTATAAAAATATAGAATGCCCTTTGCTAAATGTCATTAAGTCTTAGCAAAGCCTTTCAAAAGTTTACAAAATTATAAATATACTAAATTTGACTATTATTGTGTGAATTTGTATGCAAAATGAGTAAGCTAAACTGTTTGTTGTTACTGCAGAGATGGGAAGGAATGACTCAATCTCATATTTCATCATGGGGGTTTATTTGTTGGAAGTAATGATGGAGGATTACATATGAAGGAGGGCATATAGAGCATTGGTTGGCTGTTGATAAAGACACATTAGATGTGTTTGCGTGGTTGGTATTACAAGGACTTAGGTTATAGCAACGTGAATAACTATTGGTGGAAGATTCCTGGAAAAAGCTGAAACGGATTAAGAGCATTAAGAATTGATAAAGACTTACTAGAAATGTGTAGAGCTCGTAAGAATGGTGATGTCATTGAGTTATTTTGAGCATGTGCCCTGAACTTGAGGAGTCCCGACCTGGTGGTGGTGATGTAATAGACCTAGGCAATGCATCAACCCAACAAACTCAACACCCTAGCAGCCCTATTGAAACACAACTAGAAACCCAACCAACCCGCTGCACCTAGAAACCGCCACTCAGTACCACAAAACTAGCCCCCAGGTACCAGAACTCAGCCCTCCTGCACCAAAACCAGCCACTGAACTGGCCTCTTTTGCACCAAAAACGGTCATAAAACTAGCCCTTCCTGCACCAAAACTAGCCACAAAACAGGCCCCTCCTGTGCCAAAAATTGCACCAAAACCAGGCCAACATAGCCCCCAGTGCACTAAAACTACAAAAAACCATCTCCATTGGACCTAAACTCACAAACAACCTAGAAAACAAACTTGGCCAATGAACCCTTACTTATTGATGATAGTGAGAGTGACTCATATGATTCATACGGAGTCCAGAGGATGCCCTTTATAAACCACCAGCGACTTGATCAGGTGGTTAACAGTGAACCTGATTGTGAAATGGAGGCACGTGGTAAAAAAAAAGGGAAAGCAATTTTAAGGAAGGGAAAAGGCCTAAAGATTCCTGATGGAAAGAAAAAGGAGAAGCATGCACCTGCATCAAGTAAAGGCAAAAAAAAGGCTTGAACTAGTCTTATTAAGTCATGTAAAGGCCTACTCATCTGATTGTGAGGACCCTATGGACATAGGGGTACAAGGAGGTATTAATTTCAATGTTTAACGACACTATTTCATATAATAGTCTCATGCCTTTTTTTGACAATTTCTTTTGTTTCTTACTTCTAATAATAGGTCATAGAGACACATACTTGTTGCCTGACATCCACAGTGAAGATGATGGATGCAAGTCATGGGCTTCTAAGCTGAAAAACACCTATTGATTCTGAAGAGGATGAGGAAGATAGTGGAGAAGTCAACCCATTTTTCAAGGAGGATGCACCATTTGGGAGTGTGAAGATGCAAGAGGGTATGACATTTTACACTCTAGAGGCATTTAAGAAGGGAGTTAGGGACTACACTATAAAGCTCGGAGACAGATTACGTGGGTTAAGAATGACACGTTAAGGGCTAGAGCAAAGTGTAAGGTCGAAGAGTGTCCTTGGCAAGTCTTTTGTTCATATAACAATGCCAAGTTTTGTTGGCAAATTAAATCATTGAATGATGTGCATACTTGGAGAGTTTTTAGGAATAAGGCAGCAAATAAGAAGTGGGTTAGGGACATGTTGGTTAAAAAATTGAGAAAACAACCAACCCTTAAACATTGTGAGGCTTATGACTATATCAAAGAGAAATGTCGACTTTTGTGAATAGAACCGTGATAACTAGAGCTTTGGGTGAGGCAAGGGCAATAGTTGAAGGTGATAAGAAAGAACAATATGGAAGGTTGTGGGATTATGGTGGAGAGTTGACGAAGAGTAATCCTAGATCCACTATTAAGTTGAGTGTGATCCCAATTCCTGAGAGCCCACCAGAGTTTGAGAAGTTTTATGTGTGCCTTGATGCATGCAAGAGAGGTTTAAGGCCGGCAGACCTTTGATTGGATTGGATGGTGCCTTCATAAAAAATTACTATGGTGGGCAAATCTTCTCTCAGTTGCTCAAGATGCAAATAACCACATCTTTGTTATTGCATATGCTATTGTTGATGTAGAGAATAAAGAGAACTGGAAGTGGTTTCTCACTTTACTTCACAATGACATTAGGGACTACAATGAGCATGGATGGAGCTTCATCTGAAATGCAAAAGGTGAGTTTTTATATGGACGTGTTTTAGTATTCACATTGTGAAGGACTATTTTGAGTTAATGAATATGATGTTAGGGACTATTTTGATTTACTGAGTGTTTTTGGTTAGGACTAATTTAAGTCATTTATGCTTTCTTCAAGGGTTTATTCCAGCAATGCAGGAGGTAATGCCTGGTGTGCCTCGCAGATTTTGTGTTTGGCATTTATGGAAGAATTTCTCAAAGCTGTGGGACAGTGAGCTAAAGAGAATGCTATGGGAGTATGCTAGGTCCACGAGTTAATCAATTTAATGCAAATATGGAGAGAATCAAGAGGGTCAATGAGAAAGCCTGGGAGTATTTGGACAAGTGGCCCAAGGAAGCATGGACAAAGGCCTATTTTAGTGAGAACACTAAACTTGACAACATATGCAACAATGCATGTGAGGTATTCAATGCCAAAATTGCTCATTATAGAACAAAGCCAATTCTAACAATGGCAGAGGAGATTAGAAGATGTATAATGAAGACTATGGCAGCAAATAAGTTGAAATTATCTAAGCATACTAGCCACCTCACTCCTTTGCAACAAAGGCTGAGAAGGAAAAAGAGGAAAGCAACAAATGGACACCAATTTGGGCTGGGGACAATCATGAGTATGAATTTGAAGTACATGGTTGGCCTTGCAATATGGTTGTGGACTTGAGAAAGCATACCTTAGCTAGGTTTTGGCAACTAACAGGTATTAATTCATGTGCAAAAAGTATTACTTTATGCATTATAATATTATTATATTTCACTAATTCCATGTGTTGTTGAATGGGCTCTTGTTGAAAAGGAATGCCATGCCATCATGCTATAACATGCATAGCATACTTGAATGAAAGACCAGAGGACTATTGTCATGCATGGCTGACAATGGCTTCATATCAGCAACATATGAGCACCATGTCAAGCCGTGCAAGGCCAAGAGCTTTGGGAGAAAGCACCTTATGTGCCACCTGTTCCACCACCAATAAAGAGGCAACCTGGAAGACCCAAAAAGAATAGGAGAAAGGATAAAGATGAGGACCTATGAATTCAAACTCACATAAGAAGAGATCTTGTCAAATATCGATGCACTTTTTATGGTGAAGAAGGCCACACAAGTAGGACTTGTGAGAAAATGAAGAAGCAAAGAGTTGAAGAAATGGGGCATTGGGCTGAAACTTCAAATGAGGCTAGAACTTCATCTGCGGTTGCAAATGCTGGAGCTCCTCCTATAACGGCCACTCCTTCAGCTCCCCCACTTGGACTACCCCTCCTACAACCACTTCTCCGCAGCTCCCACACATGTAGGCTTTCCTGACAGCACATGTGGGTATCATTTTTAAATTTGTTTTGAACTCACACTTAAACCATTCACCTTATTTCATATTTTTTATACATTATTGTTGAAGGTACCTATTGCAAAGAGGCCACATAAACTCCCAACAAGACCATCAGCACCTATTGCATCAAAGTCATCTCCTCCACCGAGGCTGTGTCAAAGGAGACAATCGAGGGAGCAAGTTCTGGAACCGCATATAGATTGGCTAACTTAATGAGATTTGTGCCAACTCAGGATCCATGCCTCCAAGGAAGAAGAATTAATGTTTAAAGCATAGTTGATTTTGTTTTAATGCTGAACTTATTTTGTATATGGGCTAAATTCATTTTTGTGCAGGGCTTACTTCATTTGTTCTTGGTACATGACTTCATTTTTTATAGCCCTTTATTTTGAGACTAGTGACTTGTATAGGGCAATGACCCTTTTTTATATTCACTTATTTTGATAAATCTATGGAATTGGAACATACATCATTTGGTTATTTTCATTGAATTGGCTTGTCTGATAACTAGTGACAGGTTATTGTAATTGTCTATTGAGGCTATTGTTTTGGAATTACAAGTCTTGGATAATGACAGCATGTTCGTAGGTTATTGAAATGGTCTGGTGGAGAATAGTTTCTTGCTTTTTAATAATGACATGATTTGAAAATAGTTGGCAGAGACATACAGATGATGTAGACAATATACAATGTGAACAATTTTCTTTTAATTGTTAATCTTTTAACTGTTGCTGTGATGCGATAGAGAGCATCCCACATAACTATATCACATTTGGTGAATAAATATGTAAAACATGGAGCTTAATTAATAACTTGAAATTTGGTTATACTTCGTGGATGTCATCTGTATTGGTCTAGTATTTCTCCATCAAATTGAAGAATAGCACATATTAACATTTTAGGATTTTGTAGGAGAGTCACAAATGCAAAGGGACTTAAATGACTCATTTGACATTTTTAGAGGGATTAAATGACTCATTGGATATGTTTAGAGGGACCAAAATGACCCATTTAAATTAAAATTACACATCAGATGATAACGTGTCACTTAACGGTGACACATCATTACTTAATGGATGGTGGATAAACAAATATTGACGGAAGGACTAAAGTGACTCATAGTTGTAAATGTGAGGATCAAATTGACTCATTTTAAAAGTTAGGGGCTAAATTGACTCACACATGAAATGTGAAGGACTAAAATGAACATTAACTCTTATATCAAATTATAATAGATTCTATATAACCTAATGAAATCTTAACTGAATCACTAAAAATATGGATATCATAAATTAATAATATTTCATAACAATTTCATGCTTTTTTGTTATTATCCTATTATGTCTAGCATTTAGTTATTTGTTTTCATTTATCATTTGTTAAATTTTCTTATTTCATGTGCTCTTGATTGCATAAGATATAAAATAAAATAATTTGAATTTGCAGACGACGGAAAAATTAGGAGAGAAACCGAAGCATCGATTAATTAAGCTCCTGCTAAAAATCTTGAGGCCTCCTCATGTTAGACCTTACTGGGAGCACTGGTGGGATCTGATTTCACTGAAAAAAAAATCAAAAAAATATTTTAAATTAATGTGAACAAATTTGTATGGCACAAACATTATAATCATGGTGAAAGGGAGTTTGCTTCAACCATTTCTTCAAAACAAAATAACTTCTTCCATAAAAATAGTTTCCTAAATTTCTTTCTTTTTTTTTTCCCTTCGAAAACGTCTTCATTTGAGTAAAACCTTTTACAAATTCGTTCTGAAAAGTGGATGTTCCCCAATTCATTGTTTTTATGCAATGTGTTGTGAGCCTAAAATTTGTTCCAAAATAACGACTATTTACCCATCCATTCATTGTCTTAGTTGTTTATCACTTTTGATAACATGCTGACAAATTGGGACAATTAAAACGAAAACAAATAAAAATGTTTTCTTTGCAATAAGGACCAATTCAATTAATTAAACAGATAACATGAGATTAACGGGTAATTGATGTTGTAGGGTGATAACACCTTCACTACTTATAATCAACCCCTAAACCCGATCTCAATATATATCTGGTATCGCAGACCATTTTCTTTTCTTTTTGGCATCCAATTTGCTATTTCATTTTTAATGAATAAATTGATTGGTAGGGACTATAAATCTCTCCAATAGAAAAAAAAAACAAACATTTTTCTTTCCCTTTCAAGCCGCCTCCGCATTGCTGCGTGCCCGGACGAGACAATCCAGTATGTATAAAAGTAACAGTGTATTTTATATTTTGTATAAACATGTGATTTTTTGTATAAAAATTATTATTTTAATTTCTATTTATAAGTGAGTTTTATATTATAATTTTATATTAATATTATATGTTTAATTCTGAACCGTTCAAATGAGATCTAATAGGCATAAGTAAAGACATGCAATGATCCAAAATAACATAGCGATCAAATTATCATCCACCTTATATATAAGATAAGATATGCAAGTTGTGATAACGTAGTAGACAACAATAGGCCTGTCATGCAATAAACAAGCCACGTTAAAAAGAAACAAACATATGGTGCCTTTATCTCCTGCAGACCACAAAACTAGTAAAGTATTTGTACAATGAAAAATGCTTAATCGCAACGAGAATAAGATAAAATATTTATTATAATTTATTTATTAATTGATCCAAAAATTTTATTGATCATTATTGTCTTCGGTATCAAAACTTATGTGTCAGTCAATAAATAGAAGTAGTAAATATTTTATTATTTTAAGAGCATCTAAATATTTTTCTTGCACAATATGTTATTTCATTTTCATGTTGTTGATGATACGAGTTTTTTTTTTTCATAAACATAAGCTTAACACCTCATTTGCACATATATACTTATAATATAAGTAGTCTCATTATTTTATTTAATACATACTCACTTATTTATAGGTCCAAATAACTATGTTATGAGTGTATATAAAAATAAAATGTTATTAGACTTGTACTCATGATATAAGAATTTTTCCAATAACAATTCACATCCACCATATATTATACCAATAATTATTTTGGCATCTAACCATGTATCTATATTTAAAAAGAATACTACAAAAAATTCTTGCATATTCTTATCAAAGGCCTAAATAAAATCACTCTACTTCCTCTTATTTCTCTATCTACAATAAAATTTAAATTTTAAAAATTCTATAGTTGCCTATTTATATACAAAAAGTCTGGAATTTTTTTTTATATCACTCAATTTCCTCTTTTATCTTTATCTGCAATCAAATTTAAATTACATTCTACTATTAAATTATATATCCACAAAAACAATTTATGATATATATATATATATATAGACACACACACTATGAAAAGTTATTATATATCGTTATCAAAAGTCTAAAATTACTTCACTTCCTAAATCACTCCATTTAGGTAATATTTAAGTTACTTTATGTCATTTCTCTTTATCTCCTGAATGACCACAAAACTAATAAAGTATTTGTTCAGTGCATTATTTCGTTTTTATGTGGTTGATGATAAGAGGTTTTTTTATTTTTTTTCCTTTTTCACAAACACAAGGTAAGTTTAACAACTCATTTATACATACTTATAGTATAAGTGAGTCTACTTAATTTTATTTAATATATACTCATTTATTTATAGGTCCAACTAACTATGTAAAAATAAAATGTTAGACTTTATACTCATGGTATGAGAATTTTTCCAATAACAATTCACATCCACCATATATTATATTCATAATTATTTTGGCCTTCATTCTATTTAAAGAACCAAAGAAAGCCATGCAATTTGCAAAACATACAAAGCTTCTCATATCCTAGCTACATCGGTACTCATGATGAGACTAGTGGCTCTCCTTTTCTTTCTTGCTACAATTTTAGCAACATGCCATGGCTCAGACCATGGCCCAAGGTTCCGAATCTTTCCTCTCCGAATGAAAGCTGACTTAGTTAGCAACTACATTCGTGAAATATCTTGCTCAAGTTGGAGGCTTGCTGTGGAAGCGCACAACATTATTGACTGGAAAACTGTTCCACAAGAGTGTGGAGGTTATGTAGAGAACTATCTCGTCCATAGCTGGCAATATCTTAAAGACTCTATAAGAGTTACTCAAGCAGCTTATCTTTATGCTAAGAACCTCAACCTCCGTGGAGATGGCAAAGACGTATGGGTGTTTGACATAGATGAGACTGTACTGTCTAACCTCCAATTTTATGCTGATTACGGATTTGGGTATGTGTGCTCTTTGCTTTTCTTTTTGGATCTATATGTATTTTCCTTTTTATTATTAGCAATTATGTTTCATATAAGTTTAACCAATCACAAGAAAGTCACTTCTCTCCGAATCATGTCTCGCTCCTCTATTGCCATGTGAAAAATGAAAATCAAAAGAGATTTAAAAATTTAAAATAATTACCAAATATATATTATTTATCTACGATGTAACAATAAATTATTTGTGAGACAAAAAAAGGAGTATGTGATTTGGAAATAAGTGAGTTCCGTTTAATTAACTATCTTTGGTATTGAATTTAGGTATTGGACCAATCATGAAAAAGCAAAGTTTTGTGGATCTTGGAAATTATCAAATCCCATGTCAAATATAACGTCTGTTTTCTAATAAATGTCTATTTTTACTTATGCACATAGAATAAAGAAATAATTGAATAAACTTAGATGTTTGGAAACTTTAATGTATTTTATAAAACAATCCTTAACATTGTCTATCATATTTAATTCATCCAATTACTCTTTCTACTTTATATACTATTTAATAAGGGAATAAAAGGTAAAATATAATTAATATTATCTAGATTTCTTAAAATGACAAATAATTGTAGAAAAATAAAATTTTGAAAATGGACAATTGTTGAAGAACAGAAGTAGTAAAATGAAAAAGATGCTATCCTTTATCACAAATTAGTGTAATATAAGAGCCGAATTAGCAAATTTTTGTTAGTAAATTACACATAAATAATCAAGATTAAAGCTATATTTGGTATGACGATAAAATTGAGATGAAAAAAAAATTATGAATAAATTAAATTTTATATGTAATTTTATACACGAAGTTTATTCATGAAAATTTTTACCCTTTTTTATTCCCAAATCAAATATATACGCCCTAATAGATATTTAAAGGCCCTAATCACTCGGAACAATATTATAACTTACATTTTAATTTTGATAACTAATTGATAATTAATGTAAAATCTAATGATTAATATTTACTTATTTCATCTTAGTGTAATTGAGTGAAGTGGGGTGAATGTGATGATTTACCAATTAATTTATCAATTACAAGTAACCAGGGACTAATATGTACATATGTCGTAATTGTGAGGATCTTAGGATTAATTTATCCTTTTTGAATAATTAATGTTTGACATAAGTATAATTGATATGATAAAAAAATTATTAAAATAGGAAATCATAATAGTAACTAATGATGACACACAAAATGTAGTGAATATATAGCTTACTTTTCTTATTTCAACGGCATATAGAAACTTCTCTATATTTTATTTTGTGCAAATATAATTTTATGTCTCGAAAAATTAAATGACAGGGTGAAACCATTTAACGCAACGGGGTTTGTGGAATGGGTTGACCGTGGCATCGCACCGGCAGTCCCGGCGAGTCTTATACTGTACGAGAACTTGATGCATCTTGGCATCAAGATTGTTTTCTTAACAGGAAGACCAAACAAGAAGTTTAAAAAAATTACAAAGAAGAACCTGAAGTATGCTGGGTACCACACTTGGAAGAAGTTGATTCTGAGGTAAGAATTTAATAATCTTTCTTTTTTTCTTTTTACACTTATTCAATGTTCTTAAATTGTTTATGTAGGGTGGCGTTCCTTTAAACCATTCAAGAAAATAATAATAGCGAGGCATCAAGTTGATATATATATATATATATATATATATATATATATATATATATATATATATATATATAACGGATTTTTTTAACTGATGAATCTACTTAATTAAAAGGCATACTCTAGAGATCCAAAAAAAAAAAAACAGCATTATTCGTAAATATAATTAATCATGTGAACAAAATATGTTAATGACACTCGAGTTTAACTTTAATATATTTTTAGTATTGAATGTCTTATAATGCTAAGAAATCATATATTATTGTACGTGTCACTTGTGAAATGATTTCGCATTACTCAATCACTCTTTTTTTAGGTTTGAAATGCTAACGGTTTATTCGAATAGGAGATATAAATGATCGAACTCTTTATTACAAATACTAGTCACAAAAATTATAGTATTATATTATAAAATTATCTCTCCCAAATATTTTTTATACAGTCTCCTAAACATTTAAATTTATAGGTACAAGTACATAAAAAATTTTATATCTAGCCCAATTCATGTTTGATTGCAGGGATCCCAAATATGAGAATAGCACAGCAGTTACGTACAAATCAGCTATGAGAAAGGAGTTGGAAGATAAAAAAGGATTCAGAATTGTTGGAAACATGGGAGACCAATGGAGTGATATCTTGGGAACCAACACAGGCGATAGGACCTTTAAGCTCCCCAATCCAATGTACTACAATATTTAAAGTTACTGGTTCATGTGATGCACAAGATAATAATAAAAGATAATTTATTAATTATTATTAAAAATAAAAAATAATTTATTTAAATATATCTTATAGAAAATTGTAAATATAAATTTCTTTTGAAAATAAGTTAATATACAAATAAATAAATAAAATATAAATATGTCATTCTATTTTATATTTTATTTTGAATATTATATTTATAAGGTTAAAAAAAATCTTAATAGATAACATTTAACTAATAATAAATAGCCTATTTAAAGAAAATTTTACATGTTTTGAAAGTTAAAATTATTGAATCCTACAGTGAATAAGTGAACAATTTTACTATATTATAAGTCATGTATAGGATGACAATGGATATCTATTAGAGATAGACATGCTCCAGCCTGATTCTGGGTATATGGCGGTTCAAGGATCAACTTTTAACTCGTAACCACGAGAAAATGGACCATAAAATTTTTAGTTGGCCAACTGAGACTTTTTATCTGCATCGCTTACCCGAACTAAACGTCCTGGCTCGTGGGGTTCGCAAACCTGCTAGCCATAAGTGAGGGAATGCTTCCATTTGTGATATTTATTTATATTCTTGATGGATGGACTTTGTGAGTTAGTTATTCTATTATTTTTGTATTTGTATTTGGTAAAATATCCTGTAAATATAAATATATAATACAGGGTATAAAAAAAGTAAAAAAGAAATGAAAGAAAAAAGAGGTTATGTGGCCTAGTCCGCATGGTCTCGTTGGTCTGCAGGCTTGTCCGGGCTTATACAAGGGTAAAAATGTAAAGGTTAATCGTCTCCTGGTCCAAGGCTTATGCGGCGGGCAAACACCAAAGGAGACCATTTATGAAATGAATTGACTGGCCTTATGCTACCTACTCTTGCCCCATCCCTATCCCTATCCCTATCTATCATGGGTCCCATTTCCCATTCCCAGGAGGAATTTGAATATATATGGATATTTGCCAATATTAAAAAAATTCCAAAAAGATGAAAGTTTTCAAAATATTTGAAATTCAAAACATAAATGTCGTTAATAACAAATATTATTAATGCAACATAATCCACATTAAAGATAAAAATATATACATAATGCAAATCCAATAAATATAATTAATAAAAATGATGAAGTGAATATTTAAATAATTTATATAAATAGAAAATTGGTGAGATTCCATCGTGTGAGAACCCCATTCCCCTCCTGTCCCGTTTAACAAATGGGGACTTCACCCTATCCCCATGAAGACTAAACCTATCTTCATTTTCATCTCCATTGCAGAGCAATCGGTCCATTTTAACGATATATGTTTTGTCATCCTAAGTCCTTTACATCGTTTTGATAAGTTAATTTTAAAATATATGTTACAATTAATGTGTTATAATTAGTAAAAAAAAGTCATAAATAATCATAATTTATGTAGTTTTTTAACATTACATATGAGTTGTAGTTTTAGTTCATTATCAACTTAAAAAACATATTATAATAGCTTTTTATATAATTATATAATAGTTATATATGGTCAATAAAATTTTTGTTAATTATAATTTTTTTTACGGTAACGTAATTATAATAGTTCTATTATCATTAATTAACACTATAATAATTATACATATAAAATTTTAATGATATAATAATATTTCAATCGTCATTTATTTATATTATTTGTTATTATTTTCATGTTAAATAATTTTGATTGAGATATTTTGTAGAATATTTTTATTGTGCTAATGGAAGAGAGATATGACGGATTAATTAGCAAAAAATAATTAATAATTAGAAAATAAATTAAATACAAAACTTGCTTTAAATATTAAAATTATGAAAATGGTAAGGCATAATTTTCTCTATGCATGAAACATGAAAAACTTTTCATATAATGAGTTTTTTATATTAGTATTATTATAGATAGATTAAATATTAATAGATTATAAATTACTAAAAAATAAATAATCCTAATTTATGCATTTTTTAACATCACATAAGGGTTGTAGTTTTAGTTCATCATATTATAATAACTTTTTATATAATTATATAATAGTTACACATAGTCAATAAAATTATTGTTAATTATAATATTCTTTTTTTATGGTAACATAATTATAATAGTTTTGTTATCATTAATTGATAATATAATAATTATACATATACAATTTTAATGCTATAATAATACGTTCAATTATCATTTTATTTATATTATTTGTTATTATTTTCACATTAAATAATTTTGAATAAGATATTTTGTAGGGTATTTTTATTGTGTTAATGAAAAAGAGATTTGAAAGTATGATTGGAAAAAATTATTAATAATTAGAAGGTAAATTAAATTTAAAAACTTACTTTAATTATCAAAATTATGAAAATGGTGGGCCATAATTTTCTATATGAATGACATATGGAAAACTTTCCATGAAATAAGTTTTAAACATTAGTATTATAGATTATAGATTATAGATGTCACAAATCTACCACGTCATTTCTAGTATTTTTTCAAGAGAGTTGTGTTATTTTAACACTAATTTTTTAGTGTTGAAATAATAACACAACTCTTCCTGAAATTAAATAAGGTTATGGAGCTGGTTAACCAATCAGCCCTAGTCCTGAGCTTTGCGTGAAACATTGTCACTGTTCTCTCTTTAGTCGTTGTAATAAATGATTATGTGCTCATGTTCGACCAAAATAATATATTATGTGTCTTTTTCCACTATAAAAAATAAGTAAATTTTTCACCGCCTAATTGATCATGATATATATATATATATATATTAAAGTTGTTATAAACATAATTTTTGACCGATTTGGTTCAATTGTAATTTCCTGCGATGAAATTTTTTTAACCAATTAGTAATATTAATTATCGATTTTGTGACTAATATTTTAAAGAAAGGAGGTCAAAGAAAGGCGCTAGGTTGATAATTTTTTAAAATTTTGATCGATAAAGTCGATCACAAATATTGGTCAGAATTTATTTATGACCGATTTTATGAGTTGTGTTTGAAAAACCGGTTATAAGAAAAAGGCATAAAATTGGTAATCTCCCAAATTTTTGACTGGTAAAATTAGTCACAAATATTGGTTAGAATTATCCCAACTGGGACCTTTTTTTATTCACAAATAAAAATTAGTTAAAGACAAAAACTCTAATTCCATTCTTCATCATTCGATTTTGTCCCTTTTTTTTAATTTCATTCTTAAAATTTTTATAATATCTCAATATTATCCAATTCAATGACAAAATATATTAATTTTCTAATAGTCCTAATAACTATATAAATATATACATATATATAATTCGAGTGCAGGTGCGGGGGATAATCGAGCCCTCAACATACGCTAATTAGTTCCGCCATTGCATCATCTCACCCTAAAATTTTCTAAATCAAAAGAAAAATATTCTAACTCAAACTAAAAAGGTCATGGTAACTAAGGACACGTAGATAGATATAAATACATGGGATTTTTATGAGAGCAACAATACACTATGGAATACATGATACCTATATATTACATTGAGCCTATTCGTTATGATCTAATGCCCAATTTTCGGCTATTTCACTAGGTATTTTGGAGCTTTGGTCATGCATTAAAGCATTCAGGCACTGCAAGCCACTTATCCAGATAGATAGGACACATTTGTATGGGAAATATAAATGGGTTCTACTTGTTGTAGTTGTACAAGATGGCAATTAGAACAAAGTGCCAATTGGTTTTGCCATTAAGACTGCAAATGCATGGCATTTTTTTCTTGACCATCTACGCAAATATGTAGTATCTTGAGACGGGGTTAGCGTCATTTCTGATCATCACAAGTCAATTAAAGCAAAGAACAAAAGCTTTATGAGACATTGTGGAATGTAAAAGTGAGTTACCAATGTGTCTAATTTCCAAACCTTGGCTGTTTCCTACCACCACCTGATTTGAGCCTTCAAAATCAGTACTAGTAATTAGATTCCTTTAATCATATGTGAGATGGTTGGTGGCTTCACTATCAGTATGTCATTAATTGAGATAGATGCATTGCAAAATATGCTTGAGGGTTGTGAAAAGAGGCTAGAGGGGGTTGAGGTTGTTGCTAGGTGGATGTTTTCAAGGATTTGTAAAGTTGGGATCAAATATGTGATAACATTGCTACACTATGTGACGTACTATTCCACAAAGTTGACATTGAGGTCTTCCATTGTTGGACCAATTTGAGCGACCCCTTCATGGATCTTCCTCTGCCTCTTCAACCAAAAGGGCCTCTGTAACCCTTCTAAAATTTTCACCATTTATGGTGTCAAACTGGGATCAGCTAGTGATGTTCGAGCAAGATGAGCTTGAACAATCCCAAATTCAGGTTTCTTAATCCTTTCCAACATCTCTTCTTGGGCCATTTAAAGAGTCTCTAGCTCATCAATTGAGAAAGGTTCACTACCAGGAAAAAGTATTTTCAGTTTAGAACCGCCGCTAAAGTCATCCTATGGCAGTTCCCAAACCGCCGCTATATCACGTCGCCAACCCTATTGTGACGGTCCAAGCCAACTCCTGAATAACCGCCACAAAAGACTATGTTCCTTTCATGGCGGTTCAAAATGTCAAATGAAAAGGGACATTGAAAACATTGCGGCGGTTTGGAACCTTCGCCAAAAATCTAAAAAAATAATATGCTAAAACCGCTGCCAAAAAATACATATATATGCTGAAAACATTGCGGCAGTTAGAAACCATCGCCAAAAAAAAAAATAATATGCTGAAAACATTGTGGCAGTTGAAATTGCTATAAAGTGATCCTTTACAATTATAATGGTGGTTAAGAACCGCAATAAATAGGCCATTAATCATATGATAATTTAATAGCGTCTAAAACCGTCGCAAAATTGGAAAAAATGAATATTTGCCTTTATTAAACTGCTAATTGCTAAGATCACATTTCTTCCCCTTTTATATTCTTTCTCATAAACTTGGTCACAATAGCTTTCTTTCTATTACAAATACTTTCAAACATCCACAAAATTCAAGCATAAAGCAAATTTTAAAATTACAATCACTTATTACTTATAATAGAAAGTGTCTCATAATTGATAATATATCATAATATCTTTTATGTCTAAAACATTTAAACTTCTTACAAAATCATAAAACAAAACAACAAGTGCTTATAATCTTGCAACATCATAGAAATTGAAGTTCCATAATTCTAAGATTGATTAACAAAGACAATCAATAATATGCTAATTGTTGGACGGTCCTCATTTCCTGGGTCATGGCTAGCAGAAGAGGTCGTCTTGTTGGCCCTGGTGATTCCAAGTCTTCAACCTGAAATTGAAGAAAAAATAGCACAACATAATCTTGTAAAATGAGAAACTAGAATAAATAGAAACAACACGTAAAATTATTACAAGCAAAAATAAAAAAAATAACTTTGGTATTTAGAGAAATATTGGAAAAGTACTTTATTTTTTTCATGTTTGACATTTCCCTGACATCTGTAGGTAGAAAGCATAGAAGATAGCTTCGGTATAATCAAATCAAAGTCGACACCTCTTATTGCATATCTATTCACAAACAATGAGCAATTGAAGTAGGATTATGTGGAGAAGATATTTTCTGGAGGGATGCTTGTCAATGACACTATCCTGCATGTAGTGATTCTCTTCCTAACTTAACTTTTTTATTTCCTATTTCTTTGTAAATCCATTGTTCTCTAAAAGTGGTCCATCATTGTCACAAAAGGGAAAATTATGTTCTATTTGTTTGACTTGATTGATTTGTATACATAAAATGATCCAATGTACTTTGCTAAATAGAATTGAGGAAAGCCAATGATCTTCTTATTCTAGGACAAATAGTCCCCTATTTTCATCAAAGCTAACAGGTAGAACTTTGATGATCAAGGAATTGCTATTTTCAAAGCAAAAATTTGTGGATTTTTATATGCTCAAAGCTTTATGACCTACATTTTATATGGGCAAGCATGAAACAATGAAAAAGTACTAAAGCTTTATGGCAACTTCTTTAAAAAGCAATCAAAATTGAATCAAATCAAAACAAATGAATCTCCTAAATCTCAAAAACTCAAATACTAGTTATTTGTCCTGTATATGGTAGCTTCTTTAAATTTAGAGGGTCAAAATTATTCATTGTCTTGCTTATATATAAAAAGGTGACCTATACTTGGGAGGCTGAAATTATAGGGAAGTTTTAATTGGAAAGCATATGTTGTCCTACATATATTTGGAACTTAAACTAATATTTAGTATGAAAGAATGTAGACAAACACAATGAAACAAAAAGTACAATATATAATTCCTTCTACATGGCGAGCAGATAATGAATAAATCCCACAATTCTCACCAAGCTAAAGATATGGAGTTAAAAAGAACATAAGAATAGCTTAATATAGCTATACAGGAAGAAATTACTAATCCATAGTCTCAGTGTTAGAAACTCAAAGCATAAGCAAAGAGAAAAACCAAAAGGCAAAACCAATGCATGTGTGTCACAAGCATGTTCTCAAAGAAGAAAACATACCATGCAGTTATAGGTAATTCAAGTATAAGTAAAAAGTTCATCTCATAGGGTAAATAGATTTAGCTACCCGTTCTCTCTAATGGTGGAAAAATCAAAAGGCACTGGACCACCCAAGTAGTGTGTGATAAAGTAACTCAATTGGGCTTGAAGCACTGAAACTACTGCTTTATTCTCTTTCAATTCTGCTTCCATTTGTTGAATTTTAACCGAATCTGAACCATGACTGCATGAAGACGTCCCTCCACAATGGCTCGTAGCAAAATCACTTGAGTTGGGCAAACCCGAATCCCATACCTTGAACACGACCAGGTGCTCCTTCCCAAATAACTTACTAAAGGCATCGTCATGTGAAGAATGTTAGGAAGAAGCCCCTTCCCTCTCAAGGCTAGCTAATTGCTCCTACATATACAAATTGATGATTGTTAGTATTTGTGCACACTACATATGTTAGAATTGATAACTTTACAATATTAAAAAGATAGCATTTCTTACACTTTTTTTTCTAGCCTCATCATTAACATAAGATCCATCCTTCTTTTTGTGGCTAATCGGTACATCTAACTCTTGGTGTAGGTCCGCTTATTTGTAACTTCCTATGACATTTTGTAAGGTTAATAACATGTCCAAATCAGTTTAGTATTAAAATTCAATAAAGATCACTCAATGTTAATTACATACTAGCTCATGTTGTTTCCTAGCCATTGACTTAGACCTGAGGGTATGAGGAACCATTTGTTTTTGTTGATTGGAAGCATTTTTATCACATATCGCCTATAGCATTACAAAAAAGAGCATGTTGACAATAGGCAAAATAAATGCTACTAAGCATTTTAACATATGTTCAATTACAGAGTTTTATCCTTTATTCGATAGTCTATAAAAGATGCCAGTGGTCCAATGGGATTCCTCCTGAACATGACTCAAGGTTTTGACTTCTATTCTTGTCAAAATCATAATACTTGTTGAACAATTTGCACCAATCATCTTTCCATTTCTTGCCAATATTTTTAAGTATGTACTCCTTATGCTTCCCATCATTAACATCAAATTTTTTCTTCAAAGAAAGAAAGAAAAAAAGGAGCAAAGTTAATAATACCAAACAATAAATGCAAAATGAATTTATTAAAGTGATTGTATTGCGAACCTGAATGGGTTCCTTGTAGACATTATCCTTGTAGGTATCTGGAACTAGTGGCCATCTCTCATAACAAATAGGAAAGTTCTTGAAATTTGCAGCAACTGCTCCTAAAAAGGATCCTAAAAGACCACCTGATTGCCCACTGGTTGGTTTGACTAATTCATTCTACCATTACCTTGGTCCCAGGTTCTAGCACCCAAACATCTCCAAGCTTTAATTTTCTTTTTTGCACAACTTTGTTCTCATCTAACATGTAAAAATAAACCAAAATATTCGAGTAAAAAAAATAACACTTCCACACAACATAAATAAGAACAAATAAATCACGTACCAATCACATCAACAAACCAATATTTAGATGCCTTTGTTACACATTCATTTTGGGCTTCAGGCTAAGTGGATGAAGATTAACTTGCTGATTAGGTGTATTTGCATGGCCTACTTGTGAGAGAATCTCCCAATTTCATCTAAAGGCTCACTATGAAGTTGACCATGTGGTGCATTTTTACTTGAACCCAAAGACTTAGCTGAAATAGGTACAGATTTAGCCTTAGAAGAAAAAGACCTCTTTCTCTTGTGCATGTTTACTATCTGTAAAGGGAAAAAGAAAAAAGAGCATATGAGTATTTCAATGCAAAAATAAATAAACATTATCATACTTAAGAAAGATAAATTATCACTATGCTATGTAGGATAAATATAAATTAGTTAATAGCATATTGACAACATTTGTACAAAAGAAAGACTTTACCCTTATTTATTACAACACCATGTCTTCATTATCATCATCAATATTTTCATTAACAAGTGAATTTAGATGGTCATCATCTATACTATTTCTTGCTAACTGTATATGCAACACATTATCTGGAAAAAGTTGCTCCAAGTTTTGGGATGGATAGCCCTCATTATCATAGATAATATCTTCATCTTCTTCACCCATGTCATACTCGTCTCTTGGACTTATATGAAGGGTAGGCTCCATCCTTTTTCTTTCTCATCGTCAACATAAAAAACCATGTGAGCTTCAAAAACCTTTATATATGGCTCATCATCTTCATGTTCACCTATATGTATCAATCTACCATAGTTAATGGCAGTGAACCCCAACTTGTCTTTTTTCATGCATTATTAGCCCATTCACATTTAAAAAGTAGAACATTGAATGAGCCATTATAGTTAAGTTCAATAATGTCTACTAACTTTCCATAATAAGGCACTTCTCCAAATCTCATTTGAGAATCACTACTACTTGAGTAACTTCTTGTTCCAAATGTACCAAAAACTCCACTATTTTGAGTTTTTAATCCTTTGTCACGTGCAGTTTGAAACTTGAATCCATTGACATTATATAACCTTCTTGCTTGGTTGATAGGACCTTTGGCCAGACTAAGAAACACACCTCTTTGATAGTCTTCAAGATTATTGAGATTGTTGGCAATCTAAAAAAGCATGTTAAGTGTTAATCACAAATTTTAGAATGTAGATGTAATATATGAAACTATGATTTTATGCACCCGATTGTAGAACCAACCAACAAACTCTCTATGAACCTTCTTGTCTATCTTTGACATATTTCTTGTATGACTCCTTAGTCTCCTACGTATAATATTTCTAAATTCCCTATATAGATTTAGAAATATTAGACATAAGAATGAAATAAGTTTTAACTATTGATAGTAGAAGCTTATGAATTACTCACTGGAGATAAGGGTCAACTATAGGACAGTTGATTAATACATGTCTATGAGCTTGCAACTTCTCTATAGTTGTTAAATTGAAATATGATGAACCACCAACTGGCCTTCCTACTTGCGAAAACAATTCAGCTACCCACAAATTAGGTTGAACACAATTGGGCTCATCATCAACACGATTAGGATGATTCCACCTTGTCTCAATGTTATCCAAGTACCTTGAACAAAATGTCAGAACTTCTTCCACTAGGTAACCTTTTGCTATAGAGCCTTCTGGTTGAGACTTGTTATGCACATAAGATTTCAAATGTCCTAAATCTGTTGCATCACAATGAGTGAAGTTAAATATTGTCCTATACATTAATAAATTAAGAAAGGTATGATTACACAGTTTTTACCTCTCCATAGGATACATCCATCGATAATGAACAGGGCCTTTAAGCTTAGCCTCTTCAACAAGGTGAACCACCAAGTGAACCATAATTGTGAAGAATGAAGGGAAATAACATTTCCATGTGGCATAAAGTGAGGACAATTTGATCTTGCAATTTGTCTAAAGATGTAGCACTTAAAGCCTTGCCACATAATTGTCTAAAGAATGAACACAACTCGATTAATACTATAGACACCTCATCAGGCAATGCTACTTGCATGGCCAAAGGTAGCAATTGCTCCATAAGTACATGGCAATCATGGCTTTTCAACATCCCATTCAACTTAAGATTGTCCAAATCAATACACCTTGAAATGTTGCTTGAATAACCATCAGGCACAGTGATGTTTTTCAAAGTTGTCAACGACTTCTTGCCTGAATTAGTAAGTGTAAAGATAGCCGAAGGATACTTTCCACTTTCATTTGGCCAAAGATCGCGTTTGATACCCATTGCTTGAAGGTCTCTTTGAGCATTGACATGATCCTTTGACTTTGCACTATCATTTAGCAAGGTGTAAATGACATTGTCACACACATTCTTCTCAATATGCATAACATCAAGATTGTGACGCAACAAATTACATTGCCAATATGGAAGCTAAAAAAAATGCTTTTCTTTTTCCATTGTTGAGTGCTTTCAACATGTCCACCAGAACGCAATCTTTTTCCTTTTTCTTTTCTACCCTCGCCTGAATGTGACATTAATATTCTCAACTTGTGAAAGAATTTCAGCACCAGATAATGTTTTTGGTACACACCTTATCTCTTGCTCTCCATTGAATAAACCCTATTTAATCTAAACCTATGTCTCTAATCAAGAAAACGACGATGACCCATAAAACAAATTTTTTTACTATGAATGAGACGACAAGAGACAACATCAAAATTGCAAGATGGACAAGCTAGTCCTATGTACATTTTCCACCCAAAAGAGTCCCCAAACTAGGAAAATCACTAATTGTCCACATCAAAGCTCGTGCAACCTGAACATTTCTCTAGAAGCATCATATGCATCAACACCATCATACCATAACTCCTTTAACTCTTTGATTAGAGGCTGCAAATAGACATCTATGTCATTTCCTGGCATTTTTTTGCCTAGAATTATCATTGAAATGATGAATGATGTCTGCTTCATACACACCCATGGAGGGGTGTTGTATGGAATAAGAATGACGGGCCAAATACTATAACTTGCACTTAAAGTTCCAAATGGATTGAAACTATCAGTAGCTAATCCAAGGCAGACATTTCATGGGTCGGACATGAACAAAGGATTTGTTGAATCAAACTTTTTCCAAGCTTCAAAGTCTCTCAATGCCTCATCAAGCCATCTTTGTTACTCTCTATAGCATGCCACTTCATATCCTCTCAAGTCTTTGAAGATAAAATAATCTTTGTAATCTCAGTTTTAGAGGAAAGTAACGAAGGAATTTTGAAGGCACCTTTTTCTTATGCTACCACCAATATTGGATGCATTAGCCTGACCATCTTTTGAACTTGCTTTCCATCTAGACTTGTTACAAACTTTGCATGTCACCCTATTCTCGTCCTCACCCCAATACAACATGCAATTATTTGGACATGCATGTATCTTGGTGTAGTTTAAACCAAGCTTGGTGATGGTCTTCTTTGCCTCGTAGAACGAACTTGGAATCTTTGCATGTTCAAACGCATCATTCAATAGTTCTAGTATCATCGTCATTGACTTGTCGCTCATCTTGCATAGGCATTTGATGTGATACAACTTCACCATGAAAGATAGCTTTGAATACCTTGTACACCCTTCATATAATGGTTGCTCTCCTTCTCTAACTAATTCATAGAACTCTTTTGCTTCAAGCCCTTCTTGACTTGCATGTGGCATTGCTCCTTCACCTTCAATTACTTCTTCATTTGTTGTCAAAGGTACTTCATTCATATGATTCCCATCAACTCCAAAAGCTTCATTGATCATGTTTTAAATCTGATCTACCTCAACCACAGGGTCTTGTACTTCATGTAAAACACTAGTACTTGATACATTGCTAGTTTCACCCGTGGAAGACTCCCCATGATAAAACCAAAATGTATATCCTTTGGGAAACTGTTTATAGATCAAGTGCTCATACACAGTGTCCCTTGTTTGCCATTTTTTAAATGTGCATGAAGAACAAGGGCATATTATTTTATCATTAACTGAGCGATGCACAAAGGCAAAATCAAGAAATCTTGAAACCCCTTCTTCATACTCAAGAGAATTTCGTGGTTTTGTGATCCATGACTTGTCCATATCTAATCTTTGTTCTGAATTTAAAACAAAACGCAACATTTAAAAACTCTAAACACAAACATTAAGCACCACGCACACACACACACACACATATATATTAGAATGATAAATGTTAATTGTTCATAAGTAAAGCTGTTCATACTTTTAGTTTACACATTCCTATTTGGTAATTCTTTTCTTGTGCTTACTAATGATCAAACAATTAGAACCTATCTTCCAAAAAAATAGAACCTATTTTCCTAGAAAGACAACATTCAATGACTTAAATAAATGAAATTGAGTTTGGTAGTAATCGCATAAAGAGCTATAGGTAACTTCCAACAATTTCCTACTTATGCAATTGGGTAGAATAAAAGTATTAAGTCAAACTAATTAATGACAAGGCAATAATTCTATTAGAGTTTCATATGTAAAACAAAAACAAGTTACATTTTCACCTTGAGGGACATAGGTGAGAGACTAAATTACCGAATAATAGTGGACATGATATTTCTTTGGTGAAGATTTAAAAGATTTTAACACAAGTATACTCAATTTTCAAGCTTCTAGTCATACTCATGCACTTGGTAACTTTAATCCCTTTGTTATTCTCAACCAAATGAAACATAAAAAGGTATCTTAAAACAAATGTTCCTCCACCATTGGAAATATTATATGCTCAAAATAAGACATTTCACTATTATGTCTGCTCATTTGCTAATCTCAAATATTGTACCAAACTCTTCTTTTAGCCAACAAAATGTTACATTACATGTGATTCTATTCTTCTACAACTAAATTAATTAAAAAAAAAATGTCAAGACCCAAAAAACAAAAAACTAAAGGAAGAAGAACAAAAAGAAAAAGATAAGATTGATGAGGGCTACCAGGTTTATTGAACTGTTTGGCCTATCAAGTTGCTTGAGTGAAGTGCCAATGTACATTTGGTTAGGTGAGAGAGAATCAAGATCAAAATTGGAATTGAAGGAAGATTTTCAATCTTGTCAAACGCAACAAATATTTCAACTACAACTAGAAAAAGGTTCCATATATGACACAATGTCAAGTAAAGAATAACTCTAATTAAATAGCAACATAGTATTGATAGGCTATTACAACAACTAAGGGCAATCTTTCTAACACAAAAGGGATGGCAATATGATTAAAGAAAAAAAAAAAAGAGAAAAACTCTAAGCTCTAATGCCAAATTACTCATCAAGTCCCATCATAGTCACAACGTGCTCAAAATTTTATCTAAATACTTGAGCAAGATGTCACAAAAGAAAAATGACATACATGGAATAAAAAATATTTAGAAATAATTGGAAAACTCTTTCTAACAAAACAAATAAAAAAGAAAGCACATATCTGTATGTTTTCAAAATAAAAAATTGGCAATACATATGTAATGAATATTTCTATAACATTTGTATGCCAAAACAATAGTTGATACGTAATTATTTTCAAGAAGAAAGATGGGAATACAATATCAAAAATCAGCTCCAAGTGCAGCAAATTTGGACTCTCCAGATGAGACTGGACTCCTCTAGTAGTGCCAACTATTTCTTTACTATGTCACACACCATGATCACTATTTCTAGTTTGGCCTACTCACAATATTAAAGTCCAAATTGGTTATTATATCCTTATCACCATAAATATTATAAAAAGTTCAAGCCATAGTCCAGAGAATCAAGATTAATAAATACACAAAGCAACTGATATTTTCAAGAGAACATATATTCTTCAATAAATACTAATAATAATAAACTACTAACTATTTATTTTCATGGAGATTGTTAATTGTATCAACTTTTATTAGCAGAAATTTTATGTGAAAGATTAACTATGCAACGAGTACATAAATAAATATATGATAGTTTACATCCAAAAACTTACTGCACATGTAACTTGAAATAAGGTACTTGGGCTGCAATGCAATGGATGCAAAAGTTCTGCCCTAAATTTAAAAGGAAATAGGATTTGGGTTAGAGATCCTTGAACAAGATACCTGTTATTGCATCCAATAATAAGAAGAGCTAAATGAGCTTGGAAAGTTAATGCAATTAGGTGTAACCATGAAATATCATAGGGCTAGTTCAGTTTTATTTAATTTCTTTCACCCATAAAGCACAAAGTTAATCATAAAACTACATTGATGTGTAAGTAAAACTCAAAAGCAATAAACCAGATGATTTCTAATGGCATATTATGACACTGCAATGGTCTAATTAGAAAGTTGTGTACTTTTGCAATGTAGTACCTTTTTTGAAATTTAAACTTCAATTAGTCAATCACAAACTTGATGTTAGCATTCACCCTATCATTAAAAAAATGAATAGCAAATCAATGTCACATTTATAAATTATATAATTATATCACAAAGGAAAGGCCATGAGAAGCAAGGAGGAGCATCAATGAATAACCATAATTGCCAAGAAATGTGCATACATTTATCAACATCATAAATAAAATGATGTAAAATATAAATGGAGCAATAGTCTCTTATTATAATTTTTTTATCGAAATCATCATCAGTTCATTAGTTTCCAAATAAAAATTATTACACCCAATAAGGCTAGCCAAATGAGTTCCTCATACAATTTTTTTATAAGTATCCAAAACAAGGCTCAAACACTATTGTAAGTCAATCTTTTTTTTAGATAATTAAGAATGAAGGCTTAACCCTATGAAAAGTGAAGCAAATGAACAAAACAAAATTTCAAGGTTGTGCTAATGAACAAAAGGGCACTAGCTCTAACCAAGAAACCAATAAACACTCTCAACTTATTAATCACCCCCTAAAATCCACTAGCCAAAACGTAAACACTAGAACCAATAACAACCAATACTAGCAATCCAATTATGATTAGATGCAACCAATGAAAATGCAGCCAAAATCATATACCAGCTAACAATACAAAATGAGGAGCAAGCACAAAAAGGTGTCAATGAGAGCAGAACAAGAATTCATGAAATTGTTGAATTAGGGACAAAAGGTGCCAAATACACATAAGAACTATCTTGGGGAGCATGCCCTTCAAATGTAAAAAAATAGAAACATAAGTATATAAAGGGGGTGATGAAAGACTTAAACATCAATTATAGCTTGTCCTTCTTGCTCCTTATAGCAAGCCCCTTAAAGAACATAAAAGAAAATTTTTTTAAAAAGGATTTTGAAAAAAATAGGACATATACCAGCCAATGAAACACAGTGTGGACAATGCTATAGTAGTTTCCCAGGGAATTTATTCATATATTGAAAAATTCATGGATAGAGTATCTACTAAAACATATAATTTTGATTTACAATATGATGTCTGACATTTGGCAACAATGAATCAAGGAACAATAGCATTGGTATTTAATGCCAATTCTCCATTTCCATCAAACACTGTAAGATTGTATCGTAAAATATCCCAGTCACATGCAAAAACCAAACGGATTTGCAATGGCATTATGCTAAGTTTGATAGATGAATTTCTGAGCCACCTCAAAACCAAACAGACACACAATATAATTATCAGTTAGGAGTATATGAATTGAGCTTCAGAGTAAGTGAGTAACTACTCAAACAACTATAGAGTTGAGTCAGAGATTTAGGTATAGTACTACTTATATTTGAACTTCACTCCACTCTAGTTTTTGGGACTGGGCAGAGCAAATCTCCACCTGGTAGCAAATTGAAGAACTAGTTTCACAAAACAAAGAGCACAAAAGTTAGGAGGTTGCTCTTGTTGGATGTTATATAGAGGGAGAAAGGACATGAAAAAGAAAAAATGAACCAAAAAAGAACACGAGTATTGCAATGTTGTAATGGCAAAATCTTACACTTCATGAAGTTTTGGTAGTTTCCTCCTGATGGAGGAAGTGATCCTTCAAACGTGTTATTCTCCAAATGCCTTTGTTTCAACAATGATGAAAGAGCAAGTTAGTTAAAGATCAGGTTACTTTGGACAATATAAGATATATATCAGTGATTAAGAATAATGTGCGATGAGTCATGTTTTGGGCTACATACAAAGTTTCTAACTCCTTCAATCACTCAAGTTGGGGATGGTGCCTAGAAGCTCTTTTCCCCAAGCCAACTTAGTCAATATTCACCAAGTAGCATAGATTTAGTAGTAGGAGGCCAAAAAAATAGAATAACTTGATGTTTTTAAGTAAAAAGGCTAGAGTCCATATAGATTAACAAGTGCACTTAGACTGCCAATACTTTCAAAAGCGACCAAGTTGAGCCAGAGCATTTGTTAATTTCCTTCACATATACACAATTCCAAACTTTGTGAATCTCTAAATATGAATAACTTGAAAAATTAATAGATTGCTATATGTAAAATGTCAACAATCATATTACCAAATCAAATGAATATAAAATGCAGTATCCAAAGACAAACCTTGAGCAATTTGATTCTGTGTTGTTGTATGAAAAATTGACCTTCGTTAATTGCAAAACAAAAATAACCCTTAAGGAAAAATTGAACCTTGAAATCTCTACATAAGGGAATTATAAACATTAATGAAGGCATAATGGTGAAAGGAGCTACCTTGATGCTGAGCTGGGAGGTGAGGAAGAAGCAACCAGCAACCTTCACACTGCTCAAGCTGGGACGTGAGGAAGGCAATGACCTTGACGCGCTGAGCT
>JAMLFY010000015.1:10569940-10690327 GCA_030441495.1 Dalbergia oliveri | reverse complement strand
GATTTTGTGGGGCCATAGAGTAACAGAATTAGGAATCATCGTAGGATTGCAAGTGATGTGTGTGCATCCGTTTGAGTAAGGGTTGTATTCGGTTAGAGAGAGGAATTATATATACGAAGTAGAATTAAGAATGAGGATGCATTCTGTTAGAATTGGCCCAGGGAGGTTGGGCCTATAGTGCCCTTCTTGTCTCTCTTGTCCTGAAAGGCTTTTCCAAGTTTATTTTCCCTCAGAAGTGCAGGTACAATATACTTTTCTCTCATTCTTATCTGCGTCATAACACATTGCCCAGCATTAAAAAATGAAAACATATAAAGTCATGCTACATACATTGTTGAGAACATCGACATCTGTAGAACATGAAACAAATGTAATTGCCAGGCCTTTGGTGCCAAACCTTCCAGCTTTACCAACCTGTTCAGAATTTCAGCCAAAAAGAAAAAACTAGATGGCTCCGAGAAAAGGCACAGGAACAACTAATTGAGCAATGAACTCAAAAACAAAAAAGAATATCGAAGCATACCCTGTGCAAGCATGTGTGTGAGAGTCAGGCATGTCATAGTTTATAACTATATTCACACGTTCAATGTCAATTCCTCACCGACCAAATCTGTTGCTACCAAAATCCTTGTATGCCCCTCTTTAAACGGTTTGGGATACAACCATTATCATTTATCTGTGTATGTGCAGCATATGCACATGTATGTGTAAGTGGCATAAAGCCACTTTTATAAAAAAAAAAAAAAGAGAGAGAGAAAGAGAGGAGTCAAGGAAAGCAAATCACAGTGGAGTTACTATGCATTGCATAGTAACTTCACGTGAAAGCATCGAAATCACGGGAGTTCCTATTGTAGAGTAATGCACAGTAACTTCA
The DNA here is from genome assembly GCA_030441495.1 of Dalbergia oliveri. Taxonomy (NCBI): domain Eukaryota; kingdom Viridiplantae; phylum Streptophyta; class Magnoliopsida; order Fabales; family Fabaceae; genus Dalbergia; species Dalbergia oliveri. Next base: position 10,689,453 of record JAMLFY010000015.1, on the reverse strand, counting down.
CATGTGAGCACCGAAATCACAAGAGTTACTATGCATTGGTTGCACAGGAACTTTCGAGCTTCTATAAATAGAGGTGAGCATTCAGTTGATGAATGAGTGCAAGCAACAGAGAGCGTTTCAGGAGAGAGTGTCTTTTGAGAGTTTCTCCTATTTTTAGAGAAGGTGTATTCTCCTAGTATAAGAGAGGGTGTTATTGTTTTCTCCTTATATTTAGAGAGAGGTGTAATTTTATCTTCCACATAGTGAAAATCTTTCTGCCTTGCCGTGTTTTCCCTCATCATCAGAGGGTTTTCCACATAAATATTCTGTGTTAGTTCAAATTCTCTCAACTTTATTTTAGTTGCATTGATTTGTTTCCATAACTTCGGTACCCGCAGTGGTATCAAAGCTTTGGTATGGTGGGATTTATTCTTAGTATGCTCTGTGGTTGCAGCTTAGTCTGATCTTCCACATCAAAAGAATTTATCCCTGGTGCTTAAAGAGCCATTGGTTATAATCTACGTCGGGTTACTACTTTCGGTCACTGGTTATATGGGTAGTTGTATATTTTTCCAGTATTGTTAACGTATACTGGATTTATTCCATATACGTATAAATATATAATACTATTCACGTATATGGTACTATTCACGTATACGTCACTATTCACATATATGGTACTGTTCATGTATATGGTATTATTCACGGTAAAAAAAAAGTGACCGACTAGTAGAGAAACAGGTCCCAATAAACATCATGGCAGCAAAATTTGAGTTTGAAAAGTTCAATGGGAATAATTTTTCCTATGGAAATTGAAAATAAAGGTAATCTTGAGGAAGGACAATTGCTTACTAGCAATTGAAGGCAGACCAACTGAAGTTACTGATGAAAAGTGGAAGGAGCTGGATGATAATGCTATTGTCAATCTGCATCTTGTAATGGAGATTCAGGATTATCCAGTGTTGTAGAAAAGAAGACAGCAAAGGAGATTCTGGGAAGCTCTTGTCAAAATGTATGAGGTCAAGTCTCTTTACAATAGAATATTTCTAAAGAGGAGGTTGTATACTCTTCGAATGAGTGAGTTCACATCGATGACGAACCACATCAACAATTTGAATACCTTATTCTCCTAACTTACAGCATCAGATTATAAAATAGTGGAGAATGAACGTCAGAGCTTCTACTTAGAGTTTACTTGACTCATATGATCAACTCATCATCAACATCACAAATAATAATACTACCAACTATCTATCCTTTGATGATGTTGCCAGTGCTATTCTTGAAGAAGAATCCAGGCATAAGAATAAGAAAGATAGATTGGAGAGCTCAAAACAATCAGAGGCATTGTTGGTGACGAGAGGGAGATCAATGGAGCGTGACTCCAGTGGGAGTCATGGTCAAAGTAGATCAAAGTCAAGAAGAAGGAAGAACTTCAAATGCTACCATTGTGGCATGAGAGGGCACTTGAAAAAAGATTGTTGGAACAATAAGAAGAATGTAGATAAAGCCCAGAAGCATCAACCTCTCGAGGATGTGTTGTGAGTACCTCTAGATGGAGAAATCCTATCCAGTGAGGTAAGTTGGTTCTAAAGGCGTAAACGGCTCACTGATATTTGGATAATAGATTCAGGAGCATCATGGCATATGACTCCACGTCGTGATTGGTTTTACATTACGAATCTTGGAAGGATCTGTGTTCATGGGAGATGATCATGCCTTAGAAATTGCTGGTGTTGGTATTATCAAAATAAAATTATTTGATGGTTCCATTCGAATAATTCAAGGAGTGCGACACGTAAAGGGCTTGAGGAAGAATATATTGTCTATTGGGCAATTGAATGACCTCGGGTGCAAGACCCATGTTGAAAGTGGGATCTTGAAAGTTGTTAAAGGTGCTCTTGTGGTGATGAAAGCGAAAGACCACGGCAAATCTATACAGGCTTTAAGAAGATACGTTCAGGGGCAGATGCATCAGTAGCATCAGCAAATCAAGAAACAACGATGATGTGGCACTCAAATTAGGCCACATGTCGGAACGTGGTTTGAAGGTTCTTGCGGAACGTAATCTCATTCCAGGCTCAAATTGGTGAATTTACCATTTTGTGAGCACTGTGTTACGAGCAAATAGCATAGATTGAAGTTTGGTAGATCAACACGAAGTAAGCACATTCTGGACTTGATTCATTCTTGATGTGTGGGACTCACTAGAAATGTTAGGAGGTGCAAAATATTTTGTATCATTCATTGATGATTACTCCATGAGACTGGATGTACCAATCAAGATGAAGTCAGATGTGTTCCCAATATTTAGGACTTCAAAGCAAGAGTAAAACTTGAATCTGAAAGAGCATCAAGTGTTTAAGGATAGACAATGGAGGAGAATATATAGATGGAGATTTTCTAGATTTTGCAAGCATGAAAGTATTCAAAGGCAATTCAGTTGCACATACACCTCAGCAAAATAGTGTAGCAGAGCGAATGAACAAAACTCTTCTAGAAAGAATAAGAGCAATGCCTAGAACAAGGTTTAGCCAAGTCTTTCGAGCGAGAAGGTTGAAACTCCTGTTATGTGATTAATCGATTGCCACCAACCGCGATTGGTTTAAAGACACCAATGGAGATGTGGAATGGCAAGCTAGCGGATTATTCTTCTCTACAAATGTTCGGATGTCTGGCATATGTGATGTACAACTCCCAAGAAAGAACAAAGTTGGACCCAAAGTCCAGGAAATGTATATTCTTGGGTTATGTTGATGGTGTAAAGGGGTATCGCTTGTGGGATCCCATTGCCCGCAAGATTATTGTTAGGGGATGTTATATTTGTAGAAAATGAACTGTAAAGTGAAAAAAGAAATGACAACACTATTAAGGAGATGACTATAGTCCAGATAGGTGAGAAGTCTAGAGAAAATGATTCTGAAGCAGAGAGCCAGAGCATGATAAACAAGTACCAAAAGTGGCCAATGATACAGAAGTTAAGCGATCAACATGCCAAACATAACCACCATCATGGCACTCAGACTATGTTATGGCAAGTCACGATGCATTCTGTCTTCTGATAGAAGAAGGAGAACCATCAACTTTCAAAGAGGCTTTGAGTAGTTTAGATATTTCTCTGGATGGCAGCAATGCAGGAAGAAATGGAGGCCTTACATAGGAACAAGACATGGGAACTTGTTGCACTTCCAAAAGGTCGGAAAGCCATTGGCAACAAATAGGTCTATAAGATCAAACGAGATGGCAATGATCGAGTGGAACGATATCGTGCAAGACTGGTGGTAAAAGGATTTGCTCAGAAGGAAGGTATCGATTTCAATGAAATATTTTCTCCAATTGTCAGACTTACCACTATCAGAGTAGTATTGGCCATGTGTGCTACATATAATTTACATCTTGAGAGTTAGATATGAAACCTTTCTTCACGAGAACTTGAAAAGCAGATTTATATGCTCCAACCAGAAGGTTTTGAGGAACAAGGAAAAGAAAACTTGGTTTGTAGGTTGACCAAATCTCTATACGGTAAAGCAGGCGCCAAGGTGTTGGTACAAGAGATTTGATTCCTTCATAATTTGCCTCAATACAACAGATTAAGTTCAAACCATTGTACATACTACAAGAGGTTTGGTAACAATGTTTTCATCATTCTGTTGTTGTACGTAGATGACATGTTGGTGGTAGGCCCCAACAAAGGTCGAATCCAAGAATTGAAGGCACAATTGGCTAGGGAGTTTGATATGAAGAACTTGGGACCCACAAACAAGATTTTAGGGATGTAAATTCATCGAGGAAAAGGACAGGAAGATCTGGCTTTCACAGAAGAATTATTTGATGAAAATCTTGCGATGCTTCAACATGCAAGATTGTAAGCCAGTTCAACCCCACTTTCTGTGAATTATAAATTATCCTCAGGTATGTGTCCTAGTAGTGAAGTGGAGAGGATGGAGATGTCTCGAGGACCGTATGCATGAGCAATGGGAAGCCTTATGTACGCCATGATTTGTACTAGGTCAGATATTGCTCAAGCAATTGGAGTGGTCAATCGATTAAGGCAGATCAGGAAAAGAGCATTAGAATGCTATGAAGAAGGTCCTGAGATATATTAGAGGAACCTCGGGTGTTGCACTATGTTTTGGAGGATCAAAGTTTATTGTCAGAGGATATGTGATTCAGATTTTGCAGGTGATCTTGACAAAAGAAAATCTACTCCAGGCTATGTGTTCACACTTGTAGGTGGAAGCTAAGCTAGTTGTCCAAGTTATAGACTATTGTAGCTCTATCTACTCAGAAGCTGAATATATGGCAGCTACACAAGCTTGCAAGGAAGCTATTTGGATTCAAAGGTTAATGGAGAAACCCAGGCACAAACAGTCAAAGATTCCTGTGTATAGTGAACAGAGTGCCTTGCACATTGCACGGAATCTAGCCTTTTATTATAGGACGAAGCACATAGGAGTCCAATATCACTTTGTTCGAGAAGTAGTAGAAGAAGGAAATGTGGATATGTAGAAGATTCACACGAAAGACAACCTGCAGATGTCATGACAAAACTAATCAACATGACAAGTTTAAATGGTGTAGATCTTCCTATGGCCTATTAGAAACGTAGGCGGAGAGAATTGGCAAGATGAGAAAAGATTTTGAAAGCTCACCAAAAGTGGTTTTAAGTGGGAGATTGTAAGTGGCATAAAACCACTTTTATTATAAAAAAAAAAAGAGAGAGAGAGAGAGGAGTCAAAGAAAGCAGGAATGCACAGTAGTTACTATGCATTGCATAATAACTTCACTTAAAAGCAGAAATCACAAGAGTTCCTGTGCATTGCAAGTAACACAGGTAACTTCACATGTAAGTATCGAAATCACAAGAGTTCCTGTGCATTATTCAAGTAACTCTAAGCCAAGCATTCAGTTAATGAATGTAGTACAAGCAACAGAGAGCATTTCAGTAGAGAGTGTTTTTTTAGAGTTTCTCTTATTTTTATAAAGAGTGTGTATTCTCCTAGTATAAGAAAGGGTGTTATTGTTTTCTCCTTGTATTTAGAGAAATGTAATTTTATCTTCCACATAATGAAAATCTTCTCCGCTTGCCGTAATTTTTCCTCATCATTAGGGAGTTTTCCACATAAATATTTAATGTCAATTCAAATTTCTCAACTCTATTTTAATTGCATTGATCTGTTTCTATAACTCTGGTACCTAATAGTATGTCCATATCAACAATTCCATTTAGAAACATCCAGCTTGCTCACCAGGAGATCAACTGTTAAATAAAGGTTTACTATATTGTACGGAGGCATACAAATAATTTATTATTTTCATTCCCAGATAATATCCCAAGCAAATCTGGTGCAACAACCAATTCAGAGAAAAGATAATTAAACATTAAATGTTTGGAGCTTAGATACGAGGACCAGGATAATTGCTGGAAGTCTGCGAGTGCTAAAACCGAATCAGAAAATAATTCAGACCATCTGTCAGTGCTACTACACGTGTATCATCGTACTGTCAAAAATGTAATTCAAATTTTTAAACTTGAGTGTCCATTCCATATAGTTTATACAATAATATACAGCGCAAGCTATTCTCTCATAATGAAGGCCATATTATTCATTACTACATTTCTTTCTACATATTCTCTGCCACTTCAAAATGAAACTACAGCAAAAATTGTTAGATTATTACTCCTAATTATAGCCGCATAATTTCACTATGAAATTAGTTTAAAACAAAATAAAATAGAAAACAACAAAAAAATAATAGATTACTGAATCATCAATTAAAATTTGATGGTCCACAGATGTCTCATAATACAAACCTTTCTCCCTGGGACATTCCAGAATGAATACATATGGATGGAAAGTTACACTCCACGAGTAGTTTGTCCAGCTCAGCTGCTCAGCTAACACTTTTAACGAAAATAACAACTTGATTAAAGTCCAATGCGTCAAGAAGATCGTTCAACTTCCGGTTCTTCTCCTCCTCGTTCAATTTGATGTAGTGCCGCAAGTTCAATCACCAATGTAAGCCATATAGCTCACAAATTATCTATGGATTACGGAAAGATGAATTAAGGAAAAATTTAGCTTGCCAAATGCCTACCTGCACAAGTCCATGAAGGGTCAACTTGGCTTCGTCATCAACATAAATTTCCATTGGCCGAAAGGAACAATGTAGCAGTAAATCATATTAGGAGCCTTCCTCAAGCTAATGGAATCCAGAACGAAATGAATTATGGATGCAGATCCCTTGAATCACAGTTATGGCCCATCAATTTTGTCTCCTTGCAGATACTTTTTTCAATCACACCAAGCGAGGTCACAGAAAAAGTAGACACAAGAGGCCATGAGTGAAAACAGTAAAGACAAAGGTCGACTGGAGAGCGAAAAAATAGGAAAATGTGAGAGAAAAGAGAAGAGTGACAAAGTTAAGAGAAAATTATGTTTTTATGCAAGAGAGAGAGAGATTTCAAGGGTGCTTTGTTAGGCAAGAGAGCTTTGATTATGATTTGGTTGAGGAAGTTTTACTCTCTAACACTGAACTTAACCCAAATTTGCCTAGTTGTTTTGTTTCTTTGTTGCAAGAATTTGAAGATGTTGTATTTGACCCTGGACCATGTTCGGTGCTATCAAGGACGAATAGAAATGGTTACAAGATTCGAGGATGAATCTTTTTGAGGAAGGAGGAAATGATACAAACTTAGGAGGACAAAATAGACATTTCAGCACTAGAAGAAAAAAAATCTTATTATTGGCTTAATTTCCATCAAGCATGTGATGTTCCGATCATGTTAGGCCAAATCTTATTTATTTAGTTTATTAGTTAATATTTTAAAATGTTTCGAGACTTGTTTTATTTTTATGTTTGTTAAGCTCAATTGTTAGTGTAATAATTTGGACCTATTCTAGTAGGGTTAGGAAATAAATTTAACTTAAATATGAGGTATAAATACCTCCAAAACTTGGCAGCCACTGGTTCAGTTTTGTTTGAATGAAATTCTATGGTTTCTTTTAAGAAACTTGTGCGTATATGTAAGATTGAGTGATTCCCTCGTGTTATTTTATTTGGTTTTTAATCCTATCTTCCATATCAATTATATGTTGAAATTTCTGGGTTTTAATATCTACAGGTTCTGCATTAGAGGTAAAGGTGGCTTTCTTGCCAAATACGTTGAAAGAAGAAGGAAGAAAAGGTACTTAAAAGATTCGCTAAAACAGTAAATTATGGATGGCCAAAAGGATCTGGAAGGCTTAATTTGGTTCTTTTGACGTTTTGAAGGATAACAGGAATAATGTTTTGTGTTTATTTTGTTTTAGTTTTACCCTTTTGTTGCGTTTTGCTGAGCTGGATTTCTAGGAGGGTTTTGGGGAAGTTGTGATGGTTTCTTCTTCTTCTTGCACTTTCTTTTGAAGAACAGCTTATCCTAACTTTCCCTTCTTATGTAATATATTTTTTCTGTAAAGAAAATTTTCTTTCTTGGCTTTTGAATTCTCTGCCGCATTAGTAATTGATCCATCGTTGGTGTTTAGTACTTCCTTATCAATCTAATAAATCTATGTTATCAAACTCAAAAGGTGTTCTTTTTTATTTGTATTTGTTTAATTTTCCTTCTTGGAAGCTTTTGTAGTGGATATATCAAAATGACTATTGCTACATTGCAGCTTTCTTATATCACCATTGGATCTTTGATAGCGTGTCAATGATTATTTCCAGTAATCTTCCTTTAGAGATATCTTGAGGCTTTCAATATGTAGGATGAGACTATGAAGGTAGAAACAATAGAAAGCACCTTTTATGGTACAATCGTCTAGTGCTGGTATTTTCAAAATGAAACTAGAATATGACACTTAGAACTCGTTTGAATGTACTTCTCAAAAAAGATTTTTTTTATTTGATCTTTTTAACTAAGATATTTTTAAAAAATAAAAGTTGATTTATGTTTGGATGTAATGTCAATTTATATTTGGATATAATATTAAAAGATCCTTATTTATCGTCAAATATCTTTTTTATGTTATAAAAAATATTTTGCTTAGAAGATGAAACTTATAGTTTTTTATTTAATCCGAAAAAGCACATCTAAACTAGCTGTTCTCTAATATATAACTTGGCTTAAGTTTTTCTGAGTACGTGACTTTTGGAGGGGAATTGGTTTGGCTTAGCAGCTAGCCAGCTACTTTGCACTGAAATCACAGCGGAGAGTTTGATGCTTGCTCTAAAAAAATTTGACAAATCATCCCAATTGTTATAATTTGTTAAAGTATTTCACCAAGGTACAGTAATTCTGCTTAATTCACTAAAGCAGTGACAAAAGCAATTGAGCATGTTGGAATGTTCAACCAGTTTCCAGAAGTGAATTTGCTTTTAACCGTTTATTCCACCTAAAAGAAATTTTCTTTTAACATATTAATCTTTAATTTCTTTAACAATTAAGGGACAATTAAGGGCTGAATGATTCTATGACATGGGAGACTTCGGTGCAAATTAATTTTACAAGCATAAACAACATTTATTGAACAGGAATACTTGACATGCTTTAAAGTTTCCAACTTTCATATGACATGGTTACAAGAGGTTTTTGAAGTGTGAATGTGCAAAAAGCAAATATATTTAACTTTTTCATTGGCCTGAGGTGTTAGAAGTTGCAGTATGTTTCAGTTTCTTCTCATTTTCCTCATTTTATCAATATATTATTAGCAGGGAAGCCCCCATTTGCATAATGAGATGGAGCTTCATCAGTTAGGTTGTCCCCTTAAGTGCTTTATTTGATGGCCTATGGTATCACATACAAGATCTAGGGACATCAATGTTGATCTACATCTCCCCTGAACATCATAGGGACCCAAATTTTCTGTTAATATTTTCTTGGGTTAATTACACTAACATTCCCTGATTTGCTAAAATGTAACAGATACCCCTCTATTTGTCCACTGACATTTACCTTCCCTCATCTAAATAAAAACAAATGGAGCTAATCACTATTAACGGAAAAGGATCTCATTTAGGAGAAAGTGGAGCTCGTAGAGAGGAAACATAGCTTGGCCGAGGAGGAGGAGCTCGATTGAGAAAAAATGGAGCTCATCTGAGGGAAATAAGTTCTCCAAGAGAAGAAGAGCTAGCTGAAGCTTGAAAATATATCCATCCAACCGAGATTATTTCCTCTCGGTCAAGCTCTAATTTCTCTCAACGAGCACCTCCTCCTGGCAGAGCTCTAGTTTCTATCAACCGAGATCATTTTCCGTTAACAATAATTAGCTTCGTTTGTTTTCATTTAGATGAGGGGAGGTAAATATAGGTGGACAAATAGAGAGGTGTCTGATACATTTTCTCAAATTTCAGGGGAGGTGAGTGTAATTTCCGTATTTCTTCTTGCTTGGTGAGAGTTTTGGCATCAATAGAAAATGAATCCAAAAAAACAAAAATTTGAATTAGTAAAATGATATTGATTTCTAGGTAATGATTTACTAATGTGTTATTTTTTCTTTTGATGTTTTTGTGCAAACTTGATAAAATAAAATATATAACGAAATTAATGTCCTATAGCAATAAAGAATGGGCAAAATCATGATAAACGTTTTCTTTATTTCCTAATATTACTCATACCAGTGCACTGTGATTGTGGATTCCACTTTATGATGAGCCATCAATCTTTGCCTTGAATTGAATTTTTACGAATAAGCATTTTTTTTTATACGAAAGTTAACTGCATCTGATTCTTGCATTCAGCATTGGGAGTTTGGCGGGAGATGGCTCACCAGAATCCGTAGAAAATATTCATGTATGGAATTGCAGCTTCAATGGAGCCTCAAGCGCAGTCAAAATCAAGACATGGCCAGTACTGCTACAAAGGAAATTTTATCAGAAAAATATATATTATTGCTGTATCATAAATTCAATTAACGAAATTTCTCTCTTTTGTCAAGGGTGGAAAAGGGCACGTGAAGAAAATCATCTTTGAGAATATAATGGATGGCATACAAAACACAATGGGCATCATCATTTGAATGAGGAGCCACCTTTCATGCATACTTTAGATTTGGAAACTATGGATATACCTGAGTTCAGGAGTATGCAAACACATGTATGTAGCACTAATTATGAAATTTTTAATTTATTTTTTATTGGATAATTAAAGAAACATATATTGTCATTATAAATTTGTATTGCATAAATAATGAACATTTTACTGGTTTTGTCAATTTAGCATGGTTTTTTATAGGTACATATTGTGAATGGTGAGTTCTTTGTTGGAATGATGTTCAACGATAGGGAGGCTGTTATAGAAGCAATTAAGGCGTACAACATAGACAAAGGAGTATATTATGAAGTGTGAGAGTTAGAGCCAAAGACATTTTATTGCAAATGTGTATACAATGAAAGTGGTTGCAGATGGCTTGTTAGGGCCAATTTGAGGAAGAATAAGGGTTTTTGGGAAATCAAAAAGTATAACGAACCACACACTTGTAGCTTAGAGAGGATTCAGCTGGACCCCTCAAAATATATTGGATTCAAACATGATTGCAAAACTTATAAAGCCCCTGGTAAAGTCTAACCTATCTCTTAAAATAAAAACAGTGATTGCAAAGGTTCTCTACAAGTATGGGTACACGACAACATACCAAAAAGCATGGATGGCAAAACAAAAGGTAATAGAAAAAGTTTTCGACAATTGGGAACACTGGTATGAAAGCTGCCACACTAGTCAAGAGCATTGTGTGCGCGTTGGAGGTTCGTCATTTAGTTTGATACCATAGAGGCCTATCATCGTGATGATCTAATGCCCAATTTTCAGCTATTTCGCTAGGTATTTTGGAGCTTTGGTCCCTACATTAAAGCATTTAGGCATTGTAAGCCACTTATCAAGATAGATGGGACACATTTATATGAGAAATATCAAGGGGTTCTACTTGTTGGTTGCACGAGATGATAATCAAAACATAGTGCCAATTGGTTTTGCCATCGCAGAGGGTGAGACCCAAATGCATAGCATTTTTTCTTAACCATCTACACAGATATGTAGTAACTCTCAAGACGGGTTGGAGTCATTCCTGATCGTCACAAGTCAATTAAAGCAAAGAACAAAATCTTTATGAGACATTGTGGAATGTAAAAGTGAGTTACCAATGTGTCTAATTTCCATACCTTGTTTGTTTCCTACCACCACTTAATCTGAGCCTTCAAAATCAATACAAGTGAGTAGATTCCTTTGATCATATGTGAGATGGTTTGTGGCTTCACTATCAGGATGCCAATCCGAATCCAAGATGGATGCATTGCCAAATATGCTTGAGGGTTGTGAAAAGAGGCTGGAGGAGGCTAAGGTTGTTGCTAGGCTGGATGTTTTCATAAAGTTGGGATGAAATATATGATAACATTGCCACGTACACTATGTGACCTACTCTTCTACAAAGTTGACATTGAGCTCTTCCATTGTTTGACCAATTTGAACGACCCCTTCTCATGGATCTTCCTCTGCCTCTTCAACCAAAAGGCCCTCTATAACCCGCTCTAAAATTTTCACCATTTCTAGTGTCAAACCTAGGATCATCTAGTGATGTTCGAGCAAGATGAGTTTGAACAATCCCAAATTCAAGTTTCTTAAACCTTTCCAACATCTCTTCTTGAGCCATTTAAAGAGCCTTTTGCTCATCAATTAAGCAAGGTTCCACTCTTGACATCACATTTGTGATGAAGGGGCCATAATCTTTCCCTAGGCCATCTAATATAACCTCAAAGTGCTCTTCAATTGAAACTGGAGCACCTACCACATCTAGGGAATCTACTATTTTCTTGATCTTTAATAGATATTCTGAAGTAGTGTTACCTTCTTTTCGCATTGCTTTGAGCTGGATCCTCAATTGCTTGACTTTGAAATGAGTCTTTGATGCAAATAGACTTCAATTTTACTCAACTAAGCTCATATTCACATCCAACCACTCTGCTCCAGTATGTTGGATCAAGCGAAGCTAGAAGCCAAGTCCCCAAGTGTTGATCTTGGTTCTCCTTGTTGAGTAGGTGGACTACACGTTATCTAGCAAATGATCTTCTTCTGATGAATATCTTTTAGGAACTTTTTCTTTCAACAAATGATCACTGGCTTATGAGCTTTGATCACGAACAGGGCTTGATGCTTCCATGTTAGGAAGTTTTCTTCATCGAGCTTGATGGAAATTGGATTTGCAAATGTCTTTGCCATGAAGCTATTGCTTGATTGTTGACCTTGTGCAACGAAGCTTGAAATTTAAAAGGCCGTGGATCCTTCAAGCTCTGATACCATGAAGGTATCAGAGAACTAATCCAAAAAGAATGAGTAACTTTCATGTGAGAGAATTAACAAAGAAAGTTGTAATTGAATGAAAATGATCACTGCTTCATTAAGTTGAAAACAGAAAGAATATATTTGAGAGTATATATACATGTTCTTATTAGAGCATGTGCTCCATGTGCTTTTATCTAAACTAATAGCAATCTGTTATAACGCTTAACTAATTTAACAAAAAGTGAGTGAGGTTCTAACTAACAACTAACTTGTGATATCCATCAAGACCTCAATCTAGTTGGTTGAATTAGTCAAATTCCTAATAACAAAACTTGGATATCGGTGGTTTTATCAAGGAAAAAAATAACATTTATTACTCCATTAGAATAATGTCACTCATTGCAAGTACGGCCAAGCGGCATAAAGGGCGTATTTCATGCACCGAATAAACTAGCTAATTTGCATGGTTTGGAGATTCAAAGATATTGCTTCCTGCCTGACATCAAATAATAGGCACGGCTAGAGGAAATGAGGGCAATTGAGAGAGTAGGAAAAAGGAAGAAAAAGAGAAATATCATATTTTTCTTTGTTTTTTGATTGATACAACTTAGGGTATTGTTTTGTTAATGGATAAAAATAAGGTATAAATTTTCATGGATGAGTCTCATATATAAAATTATAGATGAACCTTATTCATAGAAAATTTACTCTATTGTTACTCCCAACCAAACATTCCCTTAAATTACATAACAACTTAAGAAAATTTTCCATCTGCTATCTAATTAACGTACAATAAGTGTCACATAGCCTTTATACAAGGCACATGAGGTGAAATAATATTAGTGGCTTTCCCTTGAACATAATTGCATGTTGCAGAAGCAGGTTTCTTTGGGTCAATTGAGGTAATGTTGATTTGATTCAATGTAACTCTGTCACACCATATATGGGCACAATCCAGCACAACTGCATGATCACTACTACATGTTCCATGAACATCACTAAATGTGACATCACTCACTTTGACTGCATCAGGCTGCAATGTACCAAGAAGTAAAAATGATGTGTATAATCCTTCAACAAATTAAATAACTAATCACCAATCAATGAGAAAGAAAATTCACCTTTTCTGGGGTGTGCATGTAATGTTGGTCAATAAATACAGGGTAATCTGTCTGATTGACAGTGATATGCTCAAAGATGATATTCCTGGCATATCCTTTGCCACCCTTGAAAACAGAAAAAAACTTTTCATTAAATTAATTTAAGGAACACATATATATAGATTAATAACTATATAATTTCTTATATTTAAAAATAATTGTATAATATTTTTATCTGTTATAAGATATAGCATTACTGGCCATGTCTTGACTTTAACTCCGCCTGTAGCTCCATTGAACGTGCAATTCCAAACATGCACATTTTCTACATTTTCCTCCTGTCCATCTTCACCTAGACTCCCAACACTGCATGGAAAATTATTGCATTATAATGGCAAGGAACTATTCATTCATAAAGTTTAATTATTTTCATTTGAAAACTTATGGAATTTCTATTTTTTTTTATTTTAAATTTTGTGAAAAAATATTAAAATTAAATTTGTAATTTTTAAATTTTCAATTTTCTTCATAAAATTTAAAAAATTAAAAATAAAAATTAAAAATTAAAAACTTAAATAAACATACTTATATTACAACAATCAAATTTAACACAACTTTATTTCTCTTTTATGCTTTTAGTTTTTATTGAAGGCTCGCCATATAAGTGGCTAGACACATTATTCACATTTTCCATGTGTATTCTGACGAACCTAATACCATGACCAGGACCACATTTAATGTTGCTAATGTTGAGGAACTTTGTGCCACCTTTGATGGCAATGCAATCATCACCTGTCATAAAATCAAATAGGAAACCATAAGATTGAAGTCGAGAAATTAATTATAGGGAAGTACAGAACTAATTGATAAGACTAAGAGAAATGAAAATTGAAGAATAAAGTGTATATATATATATATATATAATTACCAGTTCCAATTATAGCGTCGTGAATGTTAACTCCAACTGAGTTTGTGATATCAATTCCGTCAGTATTGTGGCTTTCCAGTGGTGAATATATTTGAATATTTTTTATGGTTACATCCACACTGTGAACTATGTGGATATGAAATTTTGGCCCGTTGATATGAGTTAGTCCTTTTATTTGAAGACCATCACATCTTTCGAATAGAAGAGCCTGCAAACTCAATGTTATACAAATAACTATTATTATTATTATTATTACTATTGGCATATTAATTCATGCTCTAATTTAAAAGGAAGAGTTTCTAACCGTTGGTGGTGCAGTGCATCCTTCAGTTAACTGCAAGTTTGAATATCTTGTATTGTTAAATCAATACTTATTTTTTCAAATAATGACAGAAAAAATTATAAATATTTAAATATTTAACTAATATACTCTATATATTAAGCAAATTTCTAAACATGTATTCATATTTGATGCAAATACAAGATGTAGTTGATTGTGGTATTACATTGCCCCACCAAGCGTGACCTCGACCATTGATTATTCCTGATCCATCAACTTTCATATCTTTTATGTCAACGAAATGAAGCCATAGCCCTGAACATGATCCCCACATATTTCTCTCGGGGGCTAGTATATTTCCCAAAATCTGCAACCGCAAGGAATTAAGTAAAATCAAGTTTAAAAGCAATTTAATTAAGCATATAAAATATGTAGTATGTAACAAAAATTAGGTTGTTGCTAAAAACCAATCGGGTCTCTTTGTTCTCTCAATGTGTATTGATCAAAAAGCCAATTCTTTATGTGAGATGCATTTGTTTTTAAAAAGTGATTTTTAAAACTCGTTTTTTTTTTAATTATATAATGAGACCTTGAAAATTTGCATACTTGATTTTTTGCTAGGACCGCCACCAAATAAATACAGATGAAATATTTCCAAGTAAATTATGTTCTTCTCTCGCCACAAAAGTCCAAGTGAAAGGAAGAAAATCATAAGTTTATGTGATTATTTTTTCAAAAAAAAATTGTTTAATTGAACAAAAATGTAATAGATGTACCTCAATATGAACTTTTTTGGCTTGACAGGGACCTATGAATCTTGCTGCACGTAATAAAAAATTATGTCTAGCTGGCACCACAAGAGTCGCAGTGCCGTTTTTTGCTCCACATAAATCATTCCACGCATTCACAAAAGCCTATAGAAAATGACATGTGAATATTATTTTTCATGAATATATGAAACGATAAATAAGTTTTAAAAACTGCAAGAATAGCGAGTCACAAAATAATCTTCCAAAAAATTGTAGGAAACATAATCAAATATACATAGGTAGTGACATAAATTGAGTGTTAGTACAAGGAATTGAGTGTTAGTACATCCTCTTAACAAACAATTTAAAAATTCTCATATTTCAAAATTTCACTGATAAAAGTGATATGAACTATAATTCACATAATATTTAATGACTATTTGATATATATGAGTGAGGTTTTATATTAAAGGAGAATTTTTAAGCATAACAATTAAGATAATTTAACATTTCTCTGAGAAAATATTATAATATTAAAATGTATCTAGTTTGAGAATAAAATAAGGAGAAATTTTTTCATGAATGAAATTTATATATAATTTAACATAAAATTTATTCATAAAATATTTTTATTTTTCTCCAAAACCAAACATATCTTAAAGAAGTAAGCATATAGTACGTACTTGAGTATCATCGGACTGGCCATCCCCTTTGGCACCATATTTGAGCACGTCAAAAGTACTTTGTGCATGTCCAATGGAAAAATTGCAAGAAGCAATAAAAAAGGTCAAAAAGAAAAATACGTGAAAGCCCTGCAGGATAAAAAAACACATATCAATTGAATAAGATAATAAAAAGAAGCCCACCAAAAATGATTATGAAAAAGAGTAGTTGTCAATAGAATAACTGACGACTAGCATGCTCACTAACCATAGTGTGTATATTTTCAAAGAACGAGTAATAATGTGGGAACAAATATATAAACTTATATATATATATGTTGAAGCCTTGGAATCAACCGAAAGCAAGTTCAAACAAGAAGATTAGAATTGAAAAAATGAAATTGATTTATAATGAATTATTTACTAATTTTATATATTTGCTTCCTTTTGATGTTTGTATGTATTGATAAGAATAAAACATATTAAGAAATTAAACTAATACATTGTAAACATGAATTTGGATTAAAATATCATCAAAATAAATAACAATATATGCATGTCACATTGTGATGAGAAATAACAATTTCAACTTAGGACCCACAAAATGGAAAGAAATAGATATACGCAGCGTAATATAATTTTTTACTAAGATGTAAACATTATTATACAATAAACATTTTTCCTATTATATGTCAGAATTAAAATGTGTAGAATGGATGAAATTCTCATGCAGTGAAATACTTTTAAATCACAAATCATAACGTGGCACAATACTTATTACAATCAATAGGATTAGCAAACTATTCGAATCGAAATATCTATTTGATATTAGGACTCAATATGGAAGAGTTTTCAAACTAATGCCATTACTTATATAAGTTTATATATATATATATATATATATATATATATATATATATATATATATATATATATTGTCATAATAAAAAAAATACACCATTACCTAGTCATGCGTATATTTCTTAGTCATAAAAATATATTAGATATTTATAATATCTATCTTAAAATCACAATATAATAAAAAATGAATGATTGGTGTCGTACAATTTTTTATATTGGTACGAATTAACTTACAGATCTGCATCAGATATTTCTTATTTATTTCATTTTTTTAAAGTTATTGTGATTTTTTATACATGAAAATTTCTATTTAAGAGTAAATTAAGAGGTGAATATTTTCTATATCAATTTTTTGTGATTAATTTTATATTAAGAAGCTATTTCAATATAAATCAATACTATTTTTCTTTTTCATCTTTTCAACGGATGTATATCATAATAATTATATGATATAATTGATTGATACATCATTTCCTTCTTTATTTTATCTTATTATGATATTTTTATTTAGTGAAAATATCCGTAGTTTAAAAGTAAAATTATATTGAGGGATATTTAATAATATCGTTCAACAAAGAGATTATTTCAAAAGAAAAAAATAAAATAAAAAGGAAAATATTTTAAGAGCTAACAAGAAAAACATAAAGGCCCTGTTGGTGTATCATATAGAATAAGGTCTAATAATAGTAGACATAATAGTGCAACATTTGGTAATATATTATAAGGAATCTTTTGTACAAGTTTTTATTTTATACAGGATTTAGTGCGTCACATGACTCTGGTGGGACGGGCAAACGATGATTGACTGTGTGCGACCATGAGGAGGCGACCAACAAGGGCGGGTGGCAACTGATGAGGGCCAAGTGGCAGTGGGCCACTGATAGTGGGTGGGCTAGTGGGTTGGCATCGATAGACCACAAGGGTAGGGGCCAAGCATTGACGGAGAATAGTAAGATAGAATAAATTTGAAATTGACTATTAAAAATAATATTATAGGATAAGAAATAATTTTACCTTATAATATTATATTAGCATATGTGATAACAAACATGTGATAAGAAGTTGGCCTTATGATATTAGTTAATACAATTAGGTTTTTTTTCCTATGTATTAACTTCTACAAATTTTCATTTTCTTTTCACCTAGACATGAGGTCAACAAAATTTGGTATAGCTAATGTTTATGCCTTCATTAAAGTTTTCTACTCATTTTGTGGAGTCTATTAATAATTGAACTTTTACTAAAAGTACCTGTTTGGCACGTAGAATTGAGTGTGAAATTGAAGCTTGGAATTGGAATTGGATGATCAAATTCCAAATTTTATGTTTAGCAGCCCTTTTAGAATTAGAATTATAATTCCATATAATAATTCCATGTTATTGAAAAATAACTAACCCAATCATTTTCCAATTCTTAACCCCATACCTTAAAAATTGTCAATTCCAAATCTCAACTTTTATTATTCTCTAATTGTAACCATCTCTCATCACTTGCTAGTCGACTGCCCCAGCTCGCCCACTGTTGGTCGCCAATCGCCCTTTTCTAGCATCAACCGCTGTGTCCTATCACCTATTGCCGATTGTGCTTGTCACAAACTTAATTTAGTGAAAATATTTTAAAGTTATGGATCACATGTTCAAGTATTAGAAATGAAATTAAATTTAGAATTCTAGTTCTAAATCCTAAGTCTTCGTAAGAGTCAAACATAAAATTTAAGATTTTGAGCTACTTCCAATTCCACATGGCAAATAAATTTCTCTAATATTTAGTGGTTTATTTTTCATTTGTGCATGATTGTGTACTATTGGACTCATATTTGATGTTTGGGTTTAATTTGCCAATTTGCATTTTTCAATATTATTGTCAATATTCTAACATTATTTTTGTATTTTCGCAATACTTATGATCTTTAATTTGTAGGAATTCTAACAAGAGTTCTCCCAACAATTTACTAAATAAAGGTCAAGAGTTGTTTCGATTATCTAAATAATTTAATATGGCCTTGAGACAATGTAAGAGTTGTTGAGGAGTGAATCCCATGTAGAGTTTAGTATTTGGACCATTATAAAGGTCTAACTGAGATTCCAAATGAAAGTTAAGACGTATAGCTACATGTTTATTTAGACTAAACAAAATGGTGGTGTTTTGAAGGCCTTATAATCATTTGAAATTTGTGGGCTCTACAGATAATATTACTGAAGTATCTTGAGCATATCTCACTCATTAAAAGCCAAATTAAACCAAATAATACGTCCATTAAAAACTAAGAAATTAGGGTTAAATTGGTTAGAGAAAAAGTGCCAAGTTAAAATACCAAGATAAAAGATGTTGTGCTAGAAATATCAAAAGAAGACATTCAACTTTGCAGTAGGAATCAAATTCTGATTCTCAAGGAAGCTAGCTAAAAATCTGGTTGAAAGATTGGAAATGCAAATCCTGTCCTTATGCTCTCCAACATGACATCTTCCATCAATCTCTTGAGTTAAAAACGTTCATTTTACTTACTTTTATTACGTTAGAAAGCTAACTCAAAGCTCTACAACTTATATTTCAACCCACGAAGGTCAACTCCAACTATACTGGCCACTATAGAGTAAAGAGTGTGCTCTTTGCAAGCTATACGACAAAGAAACTAGCATCTAGGCATCTAGAAATGAGTGCCTAGGCACTGACTGTTTATCAACAACATAAATTGTGTGGTCCTGCCTCTCCTCCATTCTAACTCTCACCCTTCAACTTAACCACTCTAAAATCCTCTCTAGAACACAACCCTAACCCCTCATCCTTCTTTTTCCATCATCTCCATTCTCAATCCTCTCAAAAAGCATCACCTTCCCTCTTCACCATTTCCTTTTTCTCTCTAAAACCTCCACTGAAGGATCTTGAAGCTTCTTGTTGGTGAGTTTGTAAGAGACTCAAATCCTCTTCCTCTTTTGCCCTCCAAAGGTAATCCTTTTTCATCAACTCAATTCGATCTCTAGCCTTGGTTTTATTCTTCTTTCTATGATTATGGATTTTTGTGGGTTTTGAAAACCCTAGGGTTAGAAGAATTGGGGAATTTAAGTGTGAATTTGTGTTAGTCTTTAAATTTGAAAACTCTTGAGTAGTGACATTGTCTTGTTTTTTATGTTAGGTTGGGGAAACCTAAAGTAATTAGAGATGAGCTCAATCACCCATCCTTTTTCCTCTCTAGGCAAGCAAAGGTAATCCCTAACATCAAATCCTCTTTATTTCATGAATTGTGTCACATTCTTTTGAGAACTTTCTCTTGAAATTGGAATTGAATAGCCTAAAGTTTGGTTTGAGGCTGGAGATGTTGGAGTTGTCATGAGCTAATATTGGGTGTAAAATCTAATGGATGTCCATTTTATGATGTCTATTATGTTAAGTTTATGGGAAGGATAATCCTTTGACTTTGCAATTCCATACTGTTGAGTCCTATGAGTGGGCGGTGTATCTATAGTTATTTTCGCACACATACATTTGTCCAACATGTTTAAAAATTGATTTATGGCTTGGAGATGTTTCATACGTGAGTTTATGACTTTTGGAATGATATTTGGATTTGGTTATATAATATATTATGAATTTTGAAACCTTATACACGGAACTTATGTTGATATATAGCTTTTGAAATATGTTTTATTTTTCATTTTGGATTATTCTTGGAAAATTCTTTATTTATGAGTTATGGATCCAAGTAGGGTGTTCAGGTCGGATTGAGGAGAAAATATAATCCACTCCAATTAAATTGCCACGGGTTGGATCAAATCGGTTTGCTTGACCTTGAGCGAACTCAATCAATCTTATTTGAGTTTGTTTGAGTTAGGCTATCAGGTTCTATTTGAAATGAAATCAAAATGTTATCCATCTTTTTTAGCAAGGTGATGAAGACTTTTGAATGCTGATCTCCTTTATAAACAAAAAATAGGACTCTAGAATCCTCTATCCATTTAGTTTTGAGAAAGTGCCAGGACTCCTCTTCTCTAGCAAGTACACCACAATGACATGTAAGTAAGAGTTGTAGGAGTCAAGCCTATCAACATAGTAGATAATAGTTCAAGTGCGAGGGCAACGTTGGGTGAATTTGGCAACGTGAATGTAATGGTGGGTGGGCAACTAAGTATAACAGTGTGAGCGAGGGCAAGTGTTGTAGTGCAAAAATGATCGTAGCAACCAACAGGCATGCGCAGTGACAATTGCAGCTGCGGAGAACAAAAATGGTGACGCAAGATAGTGTCAATAGTGTTCTGGATCTACTATAAATACTCTAGATCTACCCGTTTGAGACCAGCTTGAATTGTCTTCTACCTGAACAAACACGATACTTGATCCAACCCGGATATTTGAAATCAGTCGGTTCACTTTGTCAGGTTCACGGTTTATTCAAACCCGTGAACACCTCTAGTTCCAAGAATAATTGTAGGAAAAAAATTAATTATGTTATGAAAATGATTTTGAAAGGAAACTTAGATAAAATTGTAGCTAACAACAAAGGATGCTAGCCTCGGTGCACCACAAATAGCCTAACTACCAGAGGAGGTTCCTAGCCTGAGGTGTAGGCCAACACGTCTAGTATATGGACACCTTGAGGTCCAAGCTATCGTGTCACTCAATCGTGGATTCTGATGTAAGTCCTCCCTTGGATTGATTTTATGATAAATGTATTTTCTTTACAAATGTGTATTTTAATTCGTATGATTTGCATCATCATTGTTATGTTTCAAGAATTGACATTTTAACTGTTCCATGCATATTATAGATGCCTTGTCTCAAACTCATTTCCCCAGTTAGGGTCATTGTAGGCTTGTTAGGGAATAGATACTCCTTATGTGACGGTCCTATCTGATTGGGTAGTGACACTAGGTGTATCCTTAAAAGAAAGAAAATTGAAATTGAAAGCACTTAGTTTTTCCCTTAGGTTATTTTTTGTAGGATCAGAATATAATAGGTTTGGAGAAATAAGCTCTTCTCTTCTTCTTTCCTTCTCCATTTGTTTTGTATTTTTCTTTTGTTTTTCCTATATCCCTCATCAATGGAGGTATAAGATCCTTTAACAAATTCAAGAATACAAAAGTTACACATGTTGTTTTTTGAGACTGTTCTTCATTAATTCAATTTACAAGAAATGTTATCTTCCTCTTCTTCTCTTGGTTTATAATTTCCTAACTGATGGTATTTCATTTTTAATTCAAGACTAAGAGTATGGTTGAATGCATGTTGATTAGTTGATTAATGAGTTTAATCATACTAACGAATAGGACTTTTGAGTAGAAATTTGAACTTAAGACTATATGCATCTACCAAAATACTAATGGGGTCCTATGGTTTCATGACTTGATCTCATCTAGTTTAATTCTCTGATTTTCGTATTTGAATGTTGAGTTAGACGCTAAGGTTTCAATTTAGTCCAAATTAGCCTTTTAGTTCGCAATCAATGATAGGACAGTTCTAACGTTTAGAATCTCCCATTATTATTTAGGTCTTTGAGAAACAACCTGAATTGCATGCTATTCCAAGTTTACCAATTTTTGGATTAACAATTTGAGTGAGCTCAACACTCACATCAACTATTTGACCTTCTTGGCCTAAGAGTATGTTTGTTTGGATTTTAGAGGGAAAGAGAGGGAAAAAAATGGCTTGTAGTGTAAAATTTTAAAATTTCATATTATAAGTCATTTCTTGCCCTCTAAAATCTAAACCTACAAACATATCCTAGGAGATACAGGTGACCCAATGATGCAAGGAAGTCACAAGTTAAACCAGCCCTCCTCCCTCAACATTTCAGGCTTCAAAACTTGTCTGGCGAATACTTGTCCCCCTATCTTCCCTCTCTCTTAAGACTTAAGCCTAATACCTCAGTAAGTACTTTAACAAGTGGTATCAAGATCCCTCTCATGATTTGTGACATACTCAGCAGAGATTTCTGCATAGACTAGGGTGAAAATCCAGCACTCTCTCCCCTGGAGGCATAATATTTGCCCAACTTAATACACCCCCACCCCCATATAGTACAAAGGACGACCAAGTTCACTTTGGAGTCAAAATACTACACATTCCGCCCTTTATAATATGGCATATTTCGACTTGTCCTAAAGGCAGATCCAAACTTTTCAAAAGCTCTTTGCCCTTCTCTTTTGTTCGATGCAATAAATCTTCCAAGGAGGTTGTTGAACAATGATGATCGCAATCATCTTTCTTGTAGCTTGATCTTATGCTTAGCTCATCCATGGCTAGCGAATCATTGAGATATGTGATGATACGAAGAGTCCTATTTTTATAGGGTGATTAAGGGAAGTTTGGTTTTGTTTAGATTGAACGCAAGTATAATTAGGAAGAGAGCTTGCCATCATGTGTAACAAACTATTCGAGTCTCTACAGTCAGTAATTCTGGTTGAAGACTTGAATACATTTTAGGTTTTGTTGTTTGGCTCTTGTAAAGAAACTAATACAACTAGGCTAACAAAAATGCAACCATGGCAAGTACAATTTACTGTTAGGAACGAATGTCAATGGATTCATCTCTATGCATAACTTCAAGACGGTCAACACATATCAGAAGATGTTGTAACATATAAATACAAAAGAAATTCATGTCAACGAAGAATTTGTAACTATTCACATCAGCTTTTGAATTTGCAATTTTATGTTCAAGGAACAGGGGCTAGGCACATCTGTACCCGTGTACAACTGAACAGCTACTCCTTGATAGGACAAGGGGCGTATACAATCAGTAAAATTATTTTAACCGGACAACTTAATCTAATCCAATTTTTTAGGACATTTCTCGCAATCAGCCAATTTCAAGTGATCTGATGTACCAAAACTTAAAAATGAAAACCTAACATTGTTCTTCGATCCATGCTAACTATAAAGTGATAACCTTAATTTTTACCTGTCAGATCAGTTTAACTTTTACTCACAGCAAGCTGTCCTAAAGGTGAAAAGCTACCAGAATGACGGCTCTTACAGAACCTGTGAAGTCGGGGTAAGACGTATGCCGCATTAAAATGCTAGATTCATCTTAATCATCACAAAGTCTCTCAGACGACAATAATAATTATGATCATAACAAAAATAATAATAACAAAACAGCTACCAGCAAAATCATATATTCAGCTAGCTTCTATACAAATAACAGACCAGCGTCTAATTGATGGTCTTAAACTACCTTTGCGCATCCAAGGGGCAACATTAAATAAAAGATAAAGTAGTTTCATTCAACCACGATATTAACCTCCCAGAGTCCCCAATAATTCAAACATAAGTTCAAGATAAAACGTAGGCCCTAAAGAGCAAACATCGACATAATTCAGAATACAGCAATCGAATTCCGATAAATTCACGATGCAGCAAAATCCTAATAGCAATAAACCTCTAATGATAAAACGGTCTTCATTGATAGTCTATTAAACTACAAAGGCTTGAAAATGGCTCGGTGAATTGTTCAAATGGCTTTGCAATGCAGAATATCTGTTAAAGCTTGTTCATGGCACTCTCAAGAGCATTACCCCTCAACCTTATTATGATGGCACTGCAGAAAAATATTCAAGGAAACACCATCAAGAGCTTGCTGATGCGGGGCACAAAAATACCAGACACCAAGGAACTGTTTGCTTTGCTAAAAACAGTTCAGTTTACACATTTGTGAAGGAAAAACTTAAAACTGAAAACTGTTTTCAGCAAAATAAATAGCCCCAAATTTGCTCTAACAAGGAAAAAGAATTTCAGTAGGAGCTGATATAACATAACATGCTGTAGAGCTTTCTTCCAAAAACCACTTTCAAGTTTACGAAAAATTAACAGTGAATATTTTATATTTTACTGTTTTCAAGAAATTTAGTTATCTTGACTTCTTTATACAGATTTTTCATTAAATTTAATTAAGAAAATTAGGAAGAAAAACTGTTGTGCTTATGTCTTTAGAGAGATCCAGGTACATGGTTGTCAAAGCGCACACGTTGGGGTTATTTTTTTTGTGTAGTGACTGGGTGGTTAAAGATGTTCAGTATCTGACTGACTGTTGGAGAATGGTTCAAACGAAGAAACAAATTCTTATGCTTCAAACGAAAGCACAGTAGGAGGAGAATGTGGATTTGATGCTGTTTTGTTTCATGGGCACTAGAGAATTTGATCACTGTTCATCATTTCCATGGGGTTGTAGAGTGAATTCAAATAGCATTGGTGAGTAAAAATGCTTAAGATGAGATTTCCAAGCGTTAGAAAGAACGAGAGGAATTTTCAGAAACAATGTATCAAGGTAATGATGTCCTGAACCATAGTCATTGTCTCAATATTGTCATTCAGGAAAATTTTCCCGCATAAAGTTTCCATTCAATACATAGCACCACCATAGGAATAATGGGTGATAGATAAGAACCACATACAACTTAGATCTAGCTGGGAATCCTCTTAAAAACAATCTTTGCTATATTTATAAGGACTAAATATATTTAGGAACAGAGAGCCATTTAATTGAAAATTATTAATGGACACATAACATTAATGTTTTACCCGCTAATTCAAACAAAATCAAATGCAATTGAGAAGGAAATACACAGAACAGAAAAACAATTCAAAGCAATCCATTACCAACAGAATCATAAATTCTAGGTCTCGAGGAAAAAGCCATTACCAGAAGTAAATTTCATAAGCAAAATTCTGGCACAACTAATAGGGGTAAGATACTACTATTGCCAGAAAGGAAAAGAAGCATTTTAACTTTAAAAACATTAAAGTGATTGAAATACCAAACTAAGTAGCCAGCAAGATGATTTTGCCTTTCATTGCTAGAAAATCCACATTTACCATTGATGAACAACACCTAATTAGTGATACTAGAAAAGCATATCACCGACTCAAATGACCAATATACAAAAAAATAATAATGGACAAGAAAGGACATCCTGTATGTAGAGGTATCAATCTGCTCAGGGAGTTGCTTAATATCAACCTCAAACCTAGACTGAACCTGCAAGACACAGCAAACAAAGACAATAAGCTAAAGGACCAACATCAGTATTATGAATGGTGGATGGCAGCCTATGAAGCACGGACATGGGACACGACATGACATGAACATGAGGAACACACTAAAGTTGAAAAATTGTCAGACACGGACGCGGCATATATATAAGTAAAAATTTAATAAAAATGTTACATTATTCAAAATATCATTTATATAAGTTGCACTTATGTTTTATTTTCTTATAAACTCAAAAAATTATGTATTATTTCCTTTTTATAACCTAGTTTATGTTCCAGTTTCTATGTTAGAGTAAGAAAAAAGTACATTTTAAATTAAATATATACAAACTTGTGACATTGATGTGTCATGTAAGATCCGACACGTAGACATGGCATCCAATTGGTGTGTCCGTGCTTCATAGATGGCAGCACATGGTAGCAAGCCAAATGTACACCACGGAATTATGGAAAAACGGCATTGTGCAAATGGCTGACATATGCAACCATATCAAAATACTCATTAAAATACTAAATATACAAGACCTGCAACATATATAATCATATATAAAGTCTAGCAACTAATGTTGAGAATAAAATATACCAAAAGACCTGTTTAATATAAAAAATAAAAGTATAGACAACTTATTTCCAGCTCTTGGTGAAAGATTGGGGTATCCTTCAAATACCACTATCCTAAATCACATAAAGCAAACTAGATTTGAATGGGCTGCAAGGCTTGAATCAGATTTTGAAAACAATTTCACAAACCAAAGCACCCAAACAAGGTAACCAACTCCATTGCTGCCGTCAAGTCCACCATGACAATAGCAGTTGCCATGGGCACCACAAGCCGCAAAGCCAGGTTTGGACTTTCAGCATGCCATGGCCATATTTTCATAATAGTGTTAGAGACAGGTTTCCTCAAAGGCATCAAGGTTTACAAGAGGACAAGTTTCAGGAAGGTTATGAAAGGGAATTCAGCAGCAATGGGTGAAGGGACAGCCTCCCTGATTTTGTGGGGCCATAGAGTAACAGAATTAGGAATCATCGTAGGATTGCAAGTGACGTGTGTGCATCCGTTTGAGTGAGGGTTGTATTCGGTTAGAGAGGAATTATATATACGGAGTAGAATTAAGAATGAGGACGCATTCTGTTAGAATTGGCCGGTGGAGAGTTGGGCTGCTATAGTGCCCTTCTGTCTCTCTTGTACTGAAAGGTTTTTCCAAGTTTATTTTCCCTCAGAAGTGCAGTACAACAATACTTTTCTCTCATTCTTATCTGCGTCATAACACATTGCCCAGCATTAAAAAATGAAAACATATAAAGTCATGCTACATACATTGTTGAGAACATCGACATCTGTAGAACATGAAACAAATGTAATTGCCAGGCCTTTGGTGCCAAACCTTCCAGCTTTACCAACCATCAGAATTTCAGCCAAAAAGAAAAAACTAGATGGCTCCGAGAAAGGCACAGGAACAACTAATTGAGCAATGAACTCAAAAACAAAGAATATCGAAGCATACCCGTGCAAGCATGTGTGTGAAGTTCAGGCATGTCATAGTTTATAACTATATTCACACGTTCAATGTCAATTCCTCACCGACAAATCTGTTGCTACCAAAATCCTTGTATGCCCCTCCTTAAACGTTTGGGATACAACCATTATCATTTCTGTGTATGTGCAGCATATGCACATGTATGTGTAAGTGGCATAAAGCCACTTTTATAAAAAAAAAAAGAGAGAGAGAGAGAGAGAGGAGTCAGGGAAACTAATAAATGGAGTTACTATATATTGCATAGTAACTTCACGTGAAAGCATCGAAATCACGGGAGTTACTGTATTGTAGAGTAACAATAACTTCACATGTAAGCACCGAAATCACAAGAGTTACTATGCATTAGTTGCACAGGTAACTTTTGAGCCTATAAATAGAGGTGAGCATTCATTGATGAATGCAGTGCAACACGAGAGCGTTTCAGGAGAGAGTGTCTTTTGAGAGTTTCTCCTATTTTTAGAGAAAGGTGTATTCTCCTAGTATAAGAGAGGGTGTTATTGTTTTCTCCTTATATTTAGAGAGAGGTGTAATTTTATCTTCCACATAGTGAAAATCTTTCTCGGCCTTGCCTGATTTTTCCCTCATCATTAGAGGGTTTTCCACATAAATATTCTGTGTTAGTTCAAATTCTCTCAACTTTATTTTAGTTGCGTTGATTTATTTCCATAACTGGTACCCAAAGTGGTATCAAAGCTTTGGTACGGTGGGATTTATTCTTAGTATGCTGATGTGCAGCTTAGTTGATCTTCCACATCGGAAAAGAATTTATCCCTGGTGCTTGAAGAGCCATTGGTTATAATCTACGTTGGGTTACTACTTTCGGTACTGGTTATATGGGTAGTTGTATATTTTTAAGTATTGTTAACGTATACTGGATTTGTTCTATATACGGTATAAATATATGATACTATTCATGTATATGGTACTATTCACGTATACGTCACTATTCACATATATGGTACTGTTCATGTATATGGTATTATTCACGGTGAAAAAAAAGTGACCAACTAGTAGAGAATAGGTCCTGTAAACATCATGGCAGCAAAATTTGAGTTTGAAAAGTTCAATGGGAATAATATTTCCCTGGAAATTGAAGATAAAGGCAATCTTAAGGAAGGACAATTGCTTACTAGCAATTGAAGGTAGACCAATCGAAGTTACTGATGAAAAGTGGAAGGAGCTGGATGATAATGCTATTGTCAATCTGCATCCTTTAATGGCAGATTCAGGATTATCCATGTGTGTAGAAAAGAAGACATCAAAGGAGATCCGGGAAGCTCTTGTCAAAATGTATGAGGTCAAGTCTCTTTATAATAGAATATTTCTAAAGAGGAGGTTGTATACTCTTCGAATGAGTGAGTTCACATGTGACGACCACATCAACAATTTGAATACCTTATTCTCCTAACTTACAGCATCAGATTATAAAATATGGAGAATGAACGTGCGGAACTTCTACTTAGAGTTTACTTGACTCATATGATCAACTCATCATCAACATCACAAATAATACTACCAACTATCTATCCTTTGATGATGTTGCCATGTTATTCTTGAAGAAGAATCCAGGCGTAAGAATAAGAAAGATAGATTGGAGAGCTCAAAACAATCAGAGGCATTGTTGGTGACGAGAGGGAGATCAATGGAGCGTGGCTCCAGTGGAAGTTATGGTCAAAGTAGATCAAAGTCAAAAAGAAGGAAGAACTTCAAATGCTACCATTGTGGCATGAGAGGGCACTTGAAGAAAGATTGTTGGAACAATAAGAAGAATGTAGATAAAGCCCAGAAGCATCAACCTCTCGAGAATGTGTTGTGAGTACCTCTGGAGATGGAGAAATCCTATAGTGAGGTAGCTGTTGGTTCTAAAGGCGGTAAACGGCTCACTGATATTGGGATAATAGATTCAGGAGCATCATGGCATATGACTCCACGCGTGATTGGTTTTACGTTACGAATCTCTCTTGGAAGGATCTGTGTTCATGAGAGATAATCATGCCTTAGAAATTGCTGGTGTTGGTATTATCAAAATAAAATTATTTGATGGTTCCATTCGAATAATTCAAGGAGTGCGACACGTAAAGGGCTTGAGGAAGAATATATTGTTTATTGGGCAATTGAATGACCTGGGTGCAAGACCCATGTTGAAAGTGGGATCTTGAAAGTTGTTAAAGGTGCTCTTGTGGTGATGAAAGCGAAAGACCACGACAAATCTATATAGGCTTTAAGAAGATACGTTACAGGAGGAGAGTCAGTAGTATTAAGCAAATCAAGAAGAAACAACGATGATGTGGCACTGCAAATTAGGCCACATGTCGGAACGTGGTTTGAAGGTTCTTGCGGAACGTAATCTCATTCCGGGCTCAAATTGGTGAATTTACCATTTTGTGAGCACGTGTTACGAGCAAATAGTATAGATTGAAGTTTGGTAGATCAACTGCACGAAGTAAGCACATTCTGGACTTGATTCATTCTGATGTGTGGGACTCACTAGAAATGTCAGTGGAGGTGCAAAATATTTTGTATCATTCATTGATGATTACTCCATGAGACTGTGGATGTATCCAATCAAGAAGAAGTCAGATGTGTTCCCAATATTTAGGGACTTCAAAGCAAGAGTAAAACTTGAATCTGAAAGAGCATCAAGTGTTTAAGGATAGACAATGGAGGAGAATATATAGATGGAGATTTTCTAGATTTTGCAAGCATGAAAGTATTCAAAGGCAATTCAGTTGCACATACACCTCAGCAAAATAGTGTAGCAGAGCGAATGAACAAAACTCTTCTAGAAAGAATAAGAGCAATGCTAGAACAACAGGTTTAGCCAAGTCTTTGGAGGAGGGTGAAACTTGTTACGTGATTAATCGATTGCCACCAACCGCAATTGGTTTAAAGACACCAATGGAGATGTGGAATGGCAAGCTAGCGGATTATTCTTCTACAAATATTTGGATGTCTGGCATATGTGATGTACAACTCCCAAGAAAGAACAAAGTTGGACCCAAAGTCCAGGAAATGTATATTCTTGGGTTATGTTGACGGTGTAAAGGGGTATCGCTGTGGGATCCCATTGCCCGCAAGATTATTGTTAGCGGGATGTTATATTTGTAGAAAATGAACTGTAAAGTGAAAAAAGAAATGACAACACTATTAAGGAGATGACTATAGTCCAGATAGGTGAGAAGTCTAGAGAAAATGATTCTAAGCGAGCCAGAGCATGATAAACAAGTACCAAAAGTGGCCAATGATACAGAAGTTAAGCGATCAACATGCCAAACATAACCACCATCATGGCACTCAGACTATGTTATGGCAAGTCACGATGCATTTTGTCTTCTTGATAGAAGAAGGAGAACCATCAACTTTCAAAGAGGCTTTGAGTAGTTCAGATACTTCTCTGAGTGGCAGCAATGAGGAAGAAATGGAGGCCTTACATAGGAACAAGACATGGGAACTTGTTGCACTTCCAAAAGGTCGAAAGCCATTGCAACAAATAGGTCTATAAGATCAAACAGATGGCAATGATCGAGTGGAACGATATCGTGCAAGACGGTGGTAAAAGGATTTGCTCAGAAGGAAGGTATTGATTTCATGAGATATTTTCTCCAATTGTCAGACTTACCACTGAGTAGTATTGGCCATGTGTGCTGCATATAATTTACATCTTGAGAGTTAGAATGTGAAAACTGCTTTTCTTTACGAGAACTTGAAAAGCATATTTATATGCTCCAACCAAAGGTTTTGAGGAACAAGGAAAAGAAAACTTGGTTTGTAGGTTGACCAAATCTCTATACGGTCTAAAGCATGCGCCAAGGTGTTGGTACAAGAGATTTCATTCCTTCATAATTCGCCTCAGATACAACAGATTAAGTTCAGACCATTGTACATACTACAAGAGGTTTGGTAACAATGTTTTCATCATTCTGTTGTTGTACGTAGATGACATGTTGGTGGTAGGCCCCAACAAAGGTCGAATCCAAGAATTGAAGGCACAATTGGCTAGGGAGTTTGATATAAAGAACTTGGGACCCACAAACAAGATTTTAGGGATGCAAATTCATCGGAAGGAAGGACAGGAAGATCTAGCTTTCAACAGAAGAATTATTTGATGAAAATCTTGCGACGCTTCAACATGCAAGATTGTAAGCCAGTTCAACCCCACTTTCTGTGAATTATAAATTATCCTCAGGTATGTGTCCTAGTAGTGAAGTGGAGAGGATGGAGATGTCTCAGGACCGTATGCATAGCAATGGGAAGCCTTATGTACGCCATGATTTGTACTAGGTCAGATATTGCTCAAGCAATTGGTCAGTATTTTAAGGCAGATCAGGAAAAGAGCATTGGAATGCTGTGAAGAGGGTCCTAGATATATTAGAGGAACCTCGGGTGTTGCACTATGTTTTGGAGGATCAAAGTTTATTGTCAGAGGATATGTTGATTCAGATTTTGCAGGTGATCTTGACAAAAGAAAATCTACTCCAGGCTATGTGTTCACACTTGTAGGTGGAAGCTAAGCTAGTTGTCCAAGTTATAGACTATTGTAGCTCTATCTACTACAAAAGCTGAATATATGGCAGCTACACAAGCTTGCAAGGAACCTATTTGGATTCAAAGGTTAATGGAGAAACCCAGGCACAAACAATCAAAGATTCCTGTGTATAGTGAAGGTTCAAGTGCCTTGCGCATTGCACGGAATCTAGCCTTTTATTCTAGGACGAAGCACATAGGAGTCCAATATCACTTTGTTCGAGAAGTAATAGAAGAAGGAAATGTGGATATGTAGAAGATTCACACGAAAGACAACCTGCAGATGTCATGACAAAGCTAATCAACATGACAAGTTTAAATGGTGTAGATCTTCCTATGGCCTATTAGAAACGTAGGCGGGAGAATTGGCAAGATGAGAAAAGATTTTGAAAGCTCACTAAAAGTGGTTTTAAGTGGGAGATTGTAAGTGGCATAAAGCCACTTTTATTTAAAAAAAAAAAAGAGAGAGAGGGAGAGAGAGAGGAGTCAAGAGAAGTTGCATTAATGCACGTGTAGTTACTATGCATTGTATAGTAACTTCACTTAAAAGCACCGAAATCACAAGAGTTCCTGCATTGCAAGTAACGCAAGGAACTTCACATGTGAGTATCGAAATCACAAGAGTTCCTGCATTAATAACTAACTCTGAGCCTCTAATAGAGATGAGCATTCAGTTAATGAATGCAGTATAAGCAACGAGAGCATTTCAGGAGAGAGTGTTTTTTGAGAGTTTCTCTTATTTTTATAAAGAGTGATGTATTCTCCTATAAGAGAGGGTGTTATTATTTTCTCCTTGTATTTAGAGAGAAATGTAATTTTATCTTCCACATAATGAAAATCTTTCTCGGTCTTACCCGTAGTTTTTCATCATTAGGGAGTTTTCCACATAAATATTTAATGTCATTCAAATTCTCAACTATTTTAATTGCATTGATCTGTTTCTCTGGTACCTAATAGTATGTCCATATCAACAATTCCATTTAGAAACATCCAGCTTGCTCACCAGGAGATCAACTGTTAAATAAAGGTTTACTATATTGTACGGCGGCATACAAATAATTTATTATTTTCATTCCCAGATAATATCCCAAGCAAATCTGGTGCAACAACCAATTCAGAGAAAAGATAATTAAACATTAAATGTTTGGAGCTTAGATACGAGGACCAGGATAACTGCTGGAAGTCTGCGAGTGCTAAAACCGAATCAGAAAATAATTCAGACCATCTGTCAGTGCTACTACACGTGTATCATCGTACTGTCAAAAATGTAATTCAAATTTTTAAACTTGAGTGTCCATTCCATATAGTTTATACAATAATATACAGCGCAAGCTATTCTCTCATAATGAAGGCCATATTATTCATTACTACATTTCTTTCTACATATTCTCTGCCACTTCAAAATGAAACTACAGCAAAAATTGTTAGATTATTACTCCTAATTATAGCCGCATAATTTCACTATGAAATTAGTTTAAAACAAAATAAAATAGAAAACAACAAAAAAATAATAGATTACTGAATCATCAATTAAAATTTGATGGTCCACAGATGTCTCATAATACAAACCTTTCTCCCTGGGACATTCCAGAATGAATACATATGGATGGAAAGTTACACTCCACGAGTAGTTTGTCCAGCTCAGCTGCTCAGCTAACACTTTTAACGAAAATAACAACTTGATTAAAGTCCAATGCGTCAAGAAGATCGTTCAACTTCCGGTTCTTCTCCTCCTCGTTCAATTTGATGTAGTGCCGCAAGTTCAATCACCAATGTAAGCCATATAGCTCACAAATTATCTATGGATTACGGAAAGATGAATTAAGGAAAAATTTAGCTTGCCAAATGCCTACCTGCACAAGTCCATGAAGGGTCAACTTGGCTTCGTCATCAACATAAATTTCCATTGGCCGAAAGGAACAATGTAGCAGTAAATCATATTAGGAGCCTTCCTCAAGCTAATGGAATCCAGAACGAAATGAATTATGGATGCAGATCCCTTGAATCACAGTTATGGCCCATCAATTTTGTCTCCTTGCAGATACTTTTTTCAATCACACCAAGCGAGGTCACAGAAAAAGTAGACACAAGAGGCCATGAGTGAAAACAGTAAAGACAAAGGTCGACTGGAGAGCGAAAAAATAGGAAAATGTGAGAGAAAAGAGAAGAGTGACAAAGTTAAGAGAAAATTATGTTTTTATGCAAGAGAGAGAGAGATTTCAAGGGTGCTTTGTTAGGCAAGAGAGCTTTGATTATGATTTGGTTGAGGAAGTTTTACTCTCTAACACTCAACTTAACCCAAATTTGCCTAGTTGTTTTGTTTCTTTGTTGCAAGAATTTGAAGATGTTGTATTTGACCCTGGACCATGTTCGGTGCTATCAAGGACGAATAGAAATGGTTACAAGATTCGAGGATGAATCTTTTTGAGGAAGGAGGAAATGATACAAACTTAGGAGGACAAAATAGACATTTCAGCACTAGAAGAAAAAAAATCTTATTATTGGCTTAATTTCCATCAAGCATGTGATGTTCCGATCATGTTAGGCCAAATCTTATTTATTTAGTTTATTAGTTAATATTTTAAAATGTTTCGAGACTTGTTTTATTTTTATGTTTGTTAAGCTCAATTGTTAGTGTAATAATTTGGACCTATTCTAGTAGGGTTAGGAAATAAATTTAACTTAAATATGAGGTATAAATACCTCCAAAACTTGGTAGCCACTGGTTCAGTTTTGTTTGAATGAAATTCTATGGTTTCTTTTAAGAAACTTTTGCGTATATGTAAGATTGAGTGATTTCCTCGTGTTATTTTATTTGGTTTTTAATCCTATCTTCCATATCAATTATATGTTGAAATTTCTGGGTTTTAATATCTACAGGTTCTGCATTAGAGGTAAAGGTGGCTTTCTTGCCAAATACGTTGAAAGAAGAAGGAAGAAAAGGTACTTAAAAGATTCGCTAAAACAGTAAATTATGGATGGCCAAAAGGATCTGGAAGGCTTAATTTGGTTCTTTTGACGTTTTGAAGGATAACAGGAATAATGTTTTGTGTTTATTTTGTTTTAGTTTTACCCTTTTGTTGCGTTTTGCTGAGCTGGATTTCTAGGAGGGTTTTGGGAAGTTGTGATGGTTTCTTCTTCTTCTTGCACTTTCTTTTGAAGAACAGCTTATCCTAACTTTCCCTTCTTATGTAATATATTTTTTCTGTAAAGAAAATTTTCTTTCTTGGCTTTTGAATTCTCTGCCGCATTAGTAATTGATCCATCGTTGGTGTTTAGTACTTCCTTATCAATCTAATAAATCTATGTTATCAAACTCAAAAGGTGTTCTTTTTTATTTGTATTTGTTTAATTTTCCTTCTTGGAAGCTTTTGTAGTGGATATATCAAAATGACTATTGCTACATTGCAGCTTTCTTATATCACCATTGGATCTTTGATAGCGTGTCAATGATTATTTCCAGTAATCTTCCTTTAGAGATATCTTGAGGCTTTCAATATGTAGGATGAGACTATGAAGGTAGAAACAATAGAAAGCACCTTTTATGGTACAATCGTCTAGTGCTGGTATTTTCAAAATGAAACTAGAATATGACACTTAGAACTCGTTTGAATGTACTTCTCAAAAAAGATTTTTTTTTATTTGATCTTTTTAACTAAGATATTTTTAAAAAATAAAAGTTGATTTATGTTTGGATGTAATGTCAATTTATATTTGGATATAATATTAAAAGATCCTTATTTATCGTCAAATATCTTTTTTATGTTATAAAAAATATTTTGCTTAGAAGATGAAACTTATAGTTTTTTATTTAATCCGAAAAAGCACATCTAAACTAGCTGTTCTCTAATATATAACTTGGCTTAAGTTTTTCTGAGTACGTGACTTTTGGAGGGGAATTGGTTTGGCTTAGCAGCTAGCCAGCTACTTTGCACTGAAATCACAGCGGAGAGTTTGATGCTTGCTCTAAAAAAATTTGACAAATCATCCCAATTGTTATAATTTGTTAAAGTATTTCACCAAGGTACAGTAATTCTGCTTAATTCACTAAAGCAGTGACAAAAGCAATTGAGCATGTTGGAATGTTCAACCAGTTTCCAGAAGTGAATTTGCTTTTAACCGTTTATTCCACCTAAAAGAAATTTTCTTTTAACATATTAATCTTTAATTTCTTTAACAATTAAGGGCTGAATGATTCTATGACATGGGAGACTTCGGTGCAAATTAATTTTACAAGCATAAACAACATTTATTGAACAGGAATACTTGACATGCTTTAAAGTTTCCAACTTTCATATGACATGGTTACAAGAGGTTTTTGAAGTGTGAATGTGCAAAAAGCAAATATATTTAACTTTTTCATTGGCCTGAGGTGTTAGAAGTTGCAGTATGTTTCAGTTTCTTCTCATTTTCCTCATTTTATCAATATATTATTAGCAGGGAAGCCCCCATTTGCATAATGAGATGGAGCTTCATCAGTTAGGTTGTCCCCTTAAGTGCTTTATTTGATGGCCTATGGTATCACATACAAGATCTAGGGACATCAATGTTGATCTACATCTCCCCTGAACATCATAGGGACCCAAATTTTCTGTTAATATTTTCTTGGGTTAATTACACTAACATTCCCTGAGATTTGCTAAAATGTACAATACCCTCTCTTGTCCACCTTACATTTACCTTCCCTCATCTAAATAAAAACAAATGGAGCTAATCACTATTAACGGAAAGGATCTCATTAGGAGAAAGTGGAGCTCGTCAGAGAGGAAACATAGCTTGGCCGTAGGAGGAGGAGCTCGAATGAGAGCTCATCTGAGGGAAATAGAGCTCTGCCAAGAAGAAGAGTCTACTGACAGTGGTGAAAATATATCCATCCAACCGATTTATTTCCTCTCGGCAAGCTCATTTCTCTCAACCGACACCTCCTCCTTTGGCTTGAGCTAGTTTCTATCAACCGAGATCATTTTCCGTTAACAATAATTAGCTTCGTTTGTTTTCATTTAGATGAGGAGAGTAAATATCAGGTGGACAAATAGAGAGGTGTCTAATACATTTTCTCAAATTTCAAGGAGGTGAGTGTAATTTATTTATTTTCTTCTTGCTGTGAGAGTTTTGGCATCAATAGAAAATGAATCCAAAAAAACAAAAATTTGAATTAGTAAAATGATATTGATTTCTAGGTAATGATTTACTAATGTGTTATTTTTTCTTTTGATGTTTTTGTGCAAACTTGATAAAATAAAATATATAACGAAATTAATGTCCTATAGCAATAAAGAATGGGCAAAATCATGATAAACGTTTTCTTTATTTCCTAATATTACTCATACCAGTGCACTGTGATTGTGGATTCCACTTTATGATGAGCCATCAATCTTTGCCTTTGAATTGAATTTTTACGAATAAGCATTTTTTTTATACGAAAGTTAACTGCATCTGATTCTTGCATTCAGCATTGGGAGTTTGGCGGGAGATGGCTCACCAGAATCCGTAGAAAATATTCATGTATGGAATTGCAGCTTCAATGGAGCCTCAAGCGCAGTCAAAATCAAGACATGGCCAGTACTGCTACAAAGGAAATTTTATCAGAAAAATATATATTATTGCTGTATCATAAATTCAATTAACGAAATTTCTCTCTTTTGTCAAGGGTGGAAAAGGGCACGTGAAGAAAATCATCTTTGAGAATATAATGGATGGCATACAAAACACAATGGGCATCATCATTTGAATGAGGAGCCACCTTTCATGCATACTTTAGATTTGGAAACTATGGATATACCTGAGTTCAGGAGTATGCAAACACATGTATGTAGCACTAATTATGAAATTTTTAATTTATTTTTTATTGGATAATTAAAGAAACATATATTGTCATTATAAATTTGTATTGCATAAATAATGAACATTTTTTTACTGGTTTTGTCAATTTAGCATGGTTTTTTATAGGTACATCTGTTGTGAATGGTGAGTTCTTTGTTGGAATGATGTTCAACGATAGGGAGGCTGTTATAGAAGCAATTAAGGCGTACAACATAGACAAAGGAGTATATTATGAAGTGTGAGAGTAGAGCCAAAGATATTTTATTGCAAATGTGTATACAATGAAAGTGGTTGCAGATGGCTTGTTAGGGCCAATTTGAGGAAGAATAAGGGTTTTTGGGAAATCAAAAAGTATAACGAACCACACACTTGTAGCTTAGAGAGGATTCAGCTGGACCCCTCAAAATATATTGGATTCAAACATGATTGCAAAACTTATAGAGCCCCTGTAAAGTCTAACCTATCTCTTAAAATAAAAATAGTGATTGCAAAGGTTTGTCTCAGTATGGGTACACGACAACATACCAAAAAGCATGGACGGCAAAACAAAAGGTAATAGAAAAAGTTTTCGACAATTGGGAACACTGGTACTGAAGAGCTGCCACACTAGTCAAGAGCATTGTGTGCAGCCTTCGGAGGTTCAGTCATTTAGTTTGATACCATAGAGGCCTATCATCGTGATGATCTAATGCCCAATTTTCAGCTATTTTGCTAGGTATTTTGGAGCTTTGGTCCCTACATTAAAGCATTTAGGCATTGTAAGCCACTTATCAAGATAGATGGGACACATTTATATGAGAAATATCAAGGGGTTCTACTTGTTGTTGCACGAGATGATAATCAAAACATAGTGCCAATTGGTTTTGCCATCGCAGAGGTAGACCAAATGCATAGCATTTTTTCTTAACCATCTACGCAGATATGTAGTAACTCTCAAGACATGGTTGGAGTCATTATTGATCGTCACAAGTCAATTAAAGCAAAGAACAAAATCTTTATGAGACATTGTGGAATGTAAAAGTGAGTTACCAATGTGTCTAATTTCCATACCTTGTTTGTTTCCTACCACCACTTAATCTGAGCCTTCAAAATCAATACAAGTGAGTAGATTCCTTTGATCATATGTGAGATGGTTTGTGGCTTCACTATCAGGATGCCAATCCGAATCCAAGATGGATGCATTGCCAAATATGCTTGAGGGTTGTGAAAGGTTGGAGGAGCTAAGGTTGTTGCCGGGCTGGATGTTTTCATAAAGTTGGGATGAAATATATGATAACATTGCCACGTACACTATGTGACCTACTCTTCTACAAAGTTGACATTGAGCTCTTCCATTGTTTGACCAATTTGAACGACCCCTTCTCATGGATTCTTCCCTGCCTCTCAACCAAAAGGCCCTCTATAACCCGCTCTAAAATTTTCACCATTTCTAGTGTCAAACCTAGGATCATCTAGTGATGTTCGAGCAAGATGAGTTTGAACAGTCCCAAATTCAGGTTTCTTAAACCTTTCCAGCATCTTTTTTGAGCCATTTAAAGAGCCTTTTGCTCATCAATTAAGCAAGGTTCCACTCTTGACATCACATTTGTGATGAAGGGGCCATAATCTTTCCCTAGGCCATCTAATATAACCTCAAAGTGCTCTTCAATTGAAACTGGAGCACCTACCACATATGGGGAATCTACTATTTTCTTGATCTTTAATAGATATTCTGAAGTAGTGTTACCTTCTTTTCGCATTGCTTTGAGCTGGATCCTCAATTGCTTGACTTTGAAATGAGTCTTTGATGCAAATAGACTTCAATTTTACTCAATCTAAGCTCATATTCACATCCAACCACTCTCTACAGGATGTTGGATCAAGCGAAGCTAGAAGCCAAGTCCCCAAGTGTTGATCTTGGTTCTCCTTGTTGAGTAGGTGGACTACACGTTATTCTAGCAAATGATCTTCTTCTGATGAATATCTTTTAGGAACTTTTTCTTTCAACAAATGATCACTGGCTTATGAGCTTTGATCACGAACGGGCTTGATGC
Source organism: Dalbergia oliveri (assembly GCA_030441495.1). NCBI lineage: Eukaryota > Viridiplantae > Streptophyta > Magnoliopsida > Fabales > Fabaceae > Dalbergia > Dalbergia oliveri. The sequence goes on along the minus strand of JAMLFY010000015.1, from coordinate 10,649,732 downwards.
TTCCATGTTAGGAAGTTTTCTTCATCGAGCTTGATGGAAATTGGATTTGCAAATGTCTTTGCCATGAAGCTATTGCTTGATTGTTGACCTTGTGCAACGAAGCTTGAAATTTCAAAGGCCGTGGATCCTTCACAGCTCTTGATACCATGAAGGTATCAGAGACACTAATCCAAAAGAATGAGTAACTTTCATGTGAGAGAATTAACAAAGAAAGTTGTAATTGAATGAAAATGATCACTGCTTCATTAAGTTGAAAACAGAAAGAATATATTTGAGAGTATATATACATGTTCTTATTAGAGCATGTGCTCCATGTGCTTTTATCTAAACTAATAGCAATCTGTTATAACAGCTTAACTAATTTAACAAAAAGTGAGTGAGGTTCTAACTAACAACTAACTTGTGATATCCATCAAGACCTCAATTTAGGTGAATTAATTAGATTCCTAATAACAAAACTTGGATATCGGTGGTTTTATCAAGGAAAAAAATAACATTTATTACTCCATTAGAATAATGTCAGTCATTGCAAGTACGGCAAGCGGCATAAAGGGCGTATTTCATGCACCGAATAAACTAGCTAATTTGCATGGTTTGGAGATTCAAAGATATTGCTTCCTGCCTAACATCAAATAATAGGCACGGCTAGAGGAAATGAGGGCGACTGAGAGAGTAGGAAAAGGAAGAAAAAGAGAAATATCATATTTTTCTTTGTTTTTTGATTGATACAACTTAGGGTATTGTTTTGTTAATGGATAAAAATAAGGTATAAATTTTCATGGATGAGTCTCATATATAAAATTATAGATGAACCTTATTCATAGAAAATTTACTCTATTGTTACTCCCCAACCAAACATTCCCTTAAATTACATAACAACTTAAGAAAATTTTCCATCTGCTATCTAATTAACGTACAATAAGTGTCACATAGCCTTTATACAAGGCACATGAGGTGAAATAATATTAGTGGCTTTCCCTTGGACATAATTGCATGTTGCAGAAGCAGGTTTCTTTGGGTCAATTGAGGTAATGTTGATTTGATTCAATGTAACTCTGTCACACCATATATGGGCACAATCAGCACAACTGCATGATCACTACTACATGTTCCATGAACATCACTAAATGTGACATCACTCACTTTGACTGCATCAGGCTGCAATGTACCAAGAAGTAAAAATGATGTGTATAATCCTTCAACAAATTAAATAACTAATCACCAATCAATGAGAAAGAAAATTCACCTTTTCTGGTGTGCATGTAATGTTGGTCAATAAATACAGGGTAATCTGTTGATTGACAGTGATATGCTCAAAGATGATATTCCTGGCATATCCTTTGCCACCCTTGAAAACAGAAAAAAACTTTTCATTAAATTAATTTAAGGAACACATATATATAGATTAATAACTATAATTTCTTATATTTAAAAATAATTGTATAATATTTTTATCTGTTATAAGATATAGCATTACTGGCCATGTCTTGACTTTAACTCCGCCTGTAGCTCCATTGAACGTGCAATTCCAAACATGCACATTTTCTACATTTTCCTCCTGTCCATCTTCACCTAGACTCCCAACACTGCATGGAAAATTATTGCATTATAATGGCAAGGAACTATTCATTCATAGAGTTTAATTATTTTCATTTGAAACTTATGGCCTTGTTTATTTAAGTTTTCAGTTTTTAACCTTTACTTTTAAGATTTTGTGAAAAAATATAAAAAATAAATTTATAGTTTTTAAAATTTTCATATTTCACAAAATCTAAAAAATTGAAAAACTGAAAATTAAAATGAGAATTAGAAACATAAACTAAACATGCACTTATATTACGAACAATCAAATTTAACACAACTTTATTTCTCTTTTATGCTTTTAGTTTTTATTGAAGGCTCGCCATATAAGTGGCTAGACACATTATTCACATTTTCCATGTGTACTCTGACGAACCTAAAACCATGACCAGGACCACATTTAATGTTGCTAATGTTGAGGAACTTTGTGCCACCTTTGATGGCAATGCAATCATCACCTGTCATAAAATCAAATAGGAAACCATAAGATTGAAGTCAAGAAATTAATTATAGGGAAGTACAGAACTAATTGATAAGAATAAGAGAAATAAAAATTGAAGATATATATATATATATATATATATATATATATATAAATTACCAGTTCCAATTATAGCGTCGTGAATGTTAACTCCAACTGAGTTTGTGATATCAATTCCGTCAGTATTGTGGCTTTCCAGTGGTGAATATATTTGAATATTTTTTATGGTTACATCCACACTGTGAACTATGTGGATATGAAATTTTGGCCCGTTGATATGAGTTAGTCCTTTTATTTGAAGACCATCACATCTTTCGAATAGAAGAGCCTGCAAACTCAATGTTATACAATAATTATCATTATTATTGGCATATTAATTCATGCTCTAATTTAAAAGGAAGAGTTTCTAACCGTTGGTGGTGCAGTGCATCCTTCAGTTAACTGCAAGTTTGAATATCTTGTATTGTTAAATCAATGCTTATTTTTTCAAATAATGACCAAAAAAATTATAAATATTTAACTAATATACTCTATATATTAAGCAAATTTCTAAACATGTATTCATATTTGATGCAAATACAAGATGAAGTTGATTGTGTTATTACATTGCCCCACCAAGCGTGACCTCGACCATTGATTATTCCTGATCCATCAACTTTCATATCTTTTATGTCAACGAAATGAAGCCATAGCCCTGAACATGATCCCCACATATTTCTCTCGGGGGCTAGTATATTTCCCAAAATCTGCAACCGCAAGGAATTAAGTAAAATCAAGTTTAAAAGCAATTTAATTAAGCATATAAAATATGTAGTATGTAACAAAAATTAGGCTAAGAGTTAACAAGAAAAACATAAAGACCCTGTTTGCATCTATAAGGTTTAATAGTAAAAGAAATTAGTAGAAAGATTTGGTCATATATTATAAGAAATCTATTATACAAATTTTTATCTTATCAAGTGTTATAATGAGACCATGAAAAGTGGCATGACTGATTTTTTGCTAGGACCGCTGCAAATAAGTGCTGATGAAATATCCAAGTAAATGCTGACTTCTCTGGCCACAAAATGCAAGTGGCTGGAAGAAAATCATAAATTAATGTAATTATTTTTGGAAAAAAAAATTAATTTAATTGATCAAAATGTAATATAATATTATATAACTTATTTGACTTGACAGGGATATGAAGTTGGCTTTATGATATTAGTTAATACAATTAGGTTTTTTCATATGTATTAACTTCTAAATTTTCATTTTTTTTTCATTATTTCATTTATATTTTTTGTTTAAAGTTATTGTGATTTTTTATATGAAAAATTATTATAAGAGTACATTAAGAGGTGCATATTTTCTATATCAAATTTTTGTGATTAATTTTATATTAAGAAACAATTTCAGCATAAATCAATACTATTTTTCTTTTTTTCATAGGTAATGATATCATAATAATTATATGATATAATTGATATATATCATTTCCTTCTTTATTTTATCTTATTGTGAAATTCTCATATTTCAAAATTTCACTGTAAAATTGTATTGAGGGATATTTAATAATATTTAACAACTAGATTATTTTAAAAGAAAAAAATAAAATAAAAAGGAAAATATTTTAGCATAAACAATAAAGATAATTTAACATTTGTCTGGAAAATATTATAAGAGGAAAAATGTGCAAGGTTTGGTATATATTATAAGGAATTTTGTACAAGTTTTTATCTTATCGATGTTTAGTGCACAACATTATTCATAAAATATATTTTATTCTTCTTGCAAACCCAAACATATCTAAAGAAGTAAGCATATAGTACGTACTTGGGTATCATCGGACTGGCCATCCCCTTTGGCACCATATTTGAGCACGTCAAAAGTACTTTGTGCATGTCCAATGGAAAAATTGCAAGAAGCAATAAAAAAGGTCAAAAAGAAATACGTGAAAGCCCTGCAGATAAAAAAACACATATCAATTGAATAAGATAATAAAAAGAAGCCCACAAAAATGATTATGAAAAAGAGTTGTCATAGAATAACTGACGACTAGCATGCTCACTAACCATAGTGTGTATATTTTAAAGAACGAGTCATAGTGGGAACAAATATATAAACTTATATATATATGTTGAAGCCTTGGAATCAACCGAAAGCAAGTTCAAACAAGAAGATTAGAATTGAAAAATGAAATTTGATTTATAATGAATTATTTACTAATTTTATATATTTGCTTCCTTTTGATGTTTGTATGTATTGATAAGAATAAAACATATTAAGAAATTAAACTAATACATTGTAAACATGAATTTGGATTAAAATATCATCAAAATCAATAACAATATATGCATGTCACATTGTGATGAGAAATAACAATTTCAACTTAGGACCCACAAAATGGAAAGAAATAGATATACGCAGCGTAATATAATTTTTTACTAAGATGTAAACATTATTATACAATAAACATTTTTCCTATTATATGTCAGAATTAAAATGTGTAGAATGGATGAAATTTTCATGCAGTGAAATACTTTTAAATCACAAATCATAACGTGGCACAATACTTATTACAATCAATAGGGATTAGCAAACTATTCAAATCGAAATATCTATTTGATATTAGGACTAATATGGAAGAGTTTTCAAACTAATGCCATTACTTTTATAATATATATATATATATATATATATATATATATATATATATATATATATATATATATTGTCATAATAAAAAAAAAAAATACACCATTAACTAGTCATGCGTGTATTTCTTAATCATAAAAATATATTAGATATTTATAATATCTATCTTAAAATCACAATATAATAACAAATGAATGATTGGTGTCGTACAATTTTTTATATTAATTATAGAATTAACTTATAGATCTTTATCAGGTATTTCTTATTTATTTCATTTTTTAAAGTTATTGTGATTTTTTATACATGAAAATTTCTATTTATAGAGTAAATTAAGAGGTGAATATTTTCTATATCAATTTTTTGTGATTAATTTTATATTAAGAAACTATTTCAATATAAATCAATACTATTTTTCTTTTTTCATCTTTCAACGGATGTATATCATAATAATTCTATGATATAATTGATTGATATATCATTTCCTTCTTCATTTTATCTTATTATGATATTTTTATTAAGTGAAAATATCCATAGTTTAAAGTAAAATCATATCGAGGAATATTTAATAATATCGTCCAACAAAGAGATTATTTCAAAAGAAAAAAAATAAAATAAAAAGGAAAATATTTAAGAGCTAACAAGAAAAACATAAAGGCCCTGTTTGGTGTGTCATATAGATAAGGTCTAATAATATAGACATAATAGTGCAACGTTTGGTAATATATTATAAGGAATCTATTGTATAAATTTTTATCTTTACACGTATTTAGTGCGCCACATGACTAGTGGCGGACGAATGGGTAAACGATGACTGAATGTGTGCAAGACCACGGAGAGCGCGACCCAAGGCGGGTGGCGCTGATTGGCCAAGTGAGTGGGGACAGTGATAGTGGGTGGGCTAGTGGGTTGGCATCGATAGACCACAAGGATAGGCCAAACATTACGCAGAATAGTAGATAGAATAAATTTGAAATTGACTATTAAAAGTAATATATAGGATAAGAAATAATTTTACCTTATAATATTATATTAGCATATGTGATAACAAACATGTGATAAGAAGTTGGCCTTATGATATTAGTTAATACAATTAGGTTTTTTTTCCTATGTATTAACTTCTACAAATTTTCATTTTCTTTTCACCTAGACATGAGGTCAACAAAATTTGGTATAGCTAATGTTTATGCCTTCATTAAAGTTTTCTACTCATTTTGTGGAGTCTATTAATAATTGAACTTTTACTAAAAGTACCTGTTTGGCACGTAGAATTGAGTGTGAAATTGAAGCTTGGAATTGGAATTGGATGATAGAAAAATTCCAAATTTTATGTTTGGCAGCCCTTTTAGAATTAGAATTATAATTCCATATAATAATTCCATGTTATTTAAAAATAACTAACCCAATCATTTTCCAATTCTTAACCCCATACCTTAAAAATTGTCAATTCCAAATCTCAACTTTTATTATTCTCTAATTGTAACCATCTCTCATCACTTGCTAGTGTCGACTGCCCCGCGAGCTCGCCCAGTCTTGGTCGCCATTGGCCCTTTATAGCATCAACCGTGTTCTATCACCTATTGCCGATTGTCTGCTTGTCACAAACTTAATTTAGTAAAAATATTTTAAAGTTATGGATCACATGTTCAAGTATTAGAAATGAAATTAAATTTAGAATTCTAGTTCTAAATCCTAAGTCTTCGTAAGAGTCAAACATAAAATTTAAGATTTTGAGCTACTTCCAATTCCACATGGCAAATAAATTTCTCTAATATTTAGTGGTTTATTTTTCATTTGTGCATGATTGTGTACTATTGGACTCATATTTGATGTTTGGGTTTAATTTGCCAATTTGCATTTTTCAATATATTGTCAATATCTAACATTATTTTTGTATTTCGCAATACTTATGATCTTTAATTTGTAGGAATTCTAACAGAATTTCTCCCAACAACTATTACTAAATAAAGGTCAAGAGTTGTTTCGATTATCTAAATAATTTAATATGGCCTTGAGACAATGTAAGAGTTGTTGAGGAGTGAATCCCATGTAGAGTTTAGTATTTGGACCATTATAAAGGTCTAACTTGAATTCAGAAATGAAAGTTAAGACGTATAGCTACATGTTTATTTAGACTAAACAAAATGGTGGTGTTTTGAAGGCCTTATAATCATTTGAAATTTGTGGGCTCTACAGATAATATTACTGAAGTATCTTGAGCATATCTCACTCATTAAAAGCCAAATTAAACCAAATAATACGTCCATTAAAAACTAAGAAATTAGGGTTAAATTGGTTAGAGAAAAAAGTGCCAAGTTAAAATACCAAGATAAAAGATGTTGTGCTAGAAATATCAAAAGAAGACATTCAACTTTGCAGGAGGAATCAAATTCTGAATTCTCAAGGAAGCTAGCTAAAAATCTGTTGAAAGATTGGAAATGCAAATCCTCCTTATGCTCTCCAACATGACATCTTCCATCAATCTCTTGAGTTAAAAACGTTCATTTACTTACTTTTATTACGTTAGAAAGCTAACTCAAAGCTCTACAATTTATATTTCAACCCACGAAGGTCAACTCCAACTATACTGGCCACTATAGAGTAAAGAGTGTGCTCTTTGCAAGCTATACGACAAAGAAACTAGCATCTAGGCATCTAGAAATGAGTGCCTAGGCATCAACTGTTTATCAACAACATAAATTGTGTGGTCCTGCCTCTCCTCCATTCTAACTCTCACCCTTCAACTTAACCACTCTAAAATCCTCTCAGAACACAACCCTAACCCTCATCCTTCTTTTTCCATCATCTCCATTCTCAATCCTCTCAAAAAGCATCACCTTCCCTCTTCACCATTTCCTTTTTCTCTCTAAAACCTCCACTGAAGGATCTTGAAGCTTCTTGTTGGTGAGTTTGTAAGAGACTCAAATCCTCTTCCTCTTTGCCCTCCAAAGGTAATCCTTTTTCATCAACTCAATTCGATCTCTAGCCTTGGTTTTATTCTTCTTTCTATGATTATGGATTTTTGTGGGTTTTGAAAACCCTAGGGTTAGAGATATTGGGGAATTTAAGTGTGAATTTGTGAGTCTTTAAATTTGAAAACTCTTGAGTAGTGACATTGTCTTGTTTTTTATGTTAGGTTGGGAAACCTAAAGTAATTAGAGATGAGCTCAATCACCCATCCTTTTTCCTTCTCTTAGGCAAGCAAAGGTAATCCCTAACATCAAATCCTCTTTATTTCATGAATTGTGTCACATTCTTTTGAGAACTTTTCTTGAAATTGGAATTGAATAGCCTAAAGTTTGGTTTGAGGCTGGGAGATGTTGGAGTTGTCATGAGCTAATATTGGGTGTAAATCTAATGGATGTCCATTTTATGATGTCTATTATGTTAAGTTTATGGGAAGGATAATCCTTTGACTTTGCACTTCCATACCGTTGAGTCCTATGAGTGGGCGGTGTATCTATAGTTATTTTCGCACACATACATTTGTCCAACATGTTTAAAAATTGATTTATGGCTTGGAGATGTTTATATGAGTTTATGACTTTTGGAATGATATTTGGATTTGGTTATATAATATATTATGAATTTTGAAACCTTATACACGGAACTTATGTTGATATATAGCTTTTGAAATATGTTTTATTTTTCATTTTGGATTATTCTTGGAAAATTCTTTATTTATGAGTTATGGATCCAAGTAGGGGTGTTCAGGGTTCGATTGAGGAGAAAATATAATCCACTCCAATTAAATTGCCAGGGTTGGATCAAATCGGTTTGCTTAACCTAATTGAGCGAACTCAAATCAATCTTATTTGAGTTTGTTTGAGTTAGGCTATCAGGTTCTATTTGAAATGAATCAAAATGTTATCCATCTTTTTTAGCAAGGTGATGAAGACTTTTGAACCTGATTCTCCTTTATAAACAAAAAAAGGAGCTCTAGAATCCTCTATCCATTTAGTTTTGAAAGTGCCAAGTCTCCTCTTCTCTAGCAAGTACACCACAATGACATGTAAGTAAGAGTTGTAGGAGTCAAGCCTATCAACATAGTAGATAATAGTTCAAGTGCGAGGGCAACGTTGGGTGAATTTGGCAACGTGAATGTAATGGTGGGTGGGCAACTATAATAACAGTGTGAGCGGAGGGCAAGTGTTGTAGTGCAAAAATGATCGTAGCAACCAACAGGCATGCGCAGTGACAATAGGCTAAGAACAAAAATGGTGACGCAAGATAGTGTCAATAGTGTTCCTGGATCTCCTATAAATATTCTAGATCTAACCAATTTGAGACCAGCTAAATTGTCTTCTACCCTAACAAACACAAATATTGATCCAACAGGATATTTGAAATCAGTCGGTTCACTTTTGTCAAGTTCACGGGTTGATTCAAAACCCGTGAACACACCTCTAGTTCCAAGAATAATTGTAGGAAAAAAATTAATTATGTTATGAAAATGATTTTGAAAGGAAACTTAGATAAAATTGTAGCTAACAACAAAGGATGCTAGCCTCGGTGCACCAAATAGCCTAACTACCAGGAGGAGGTTCCTGAGCCTAGGTGTAGGCCAACACGTCTCAGTATATGGACACCTTGAGGTCCAAGCTGGTGTCACTCAATCGTGGATTCTGATGTAAGTCCTCCCTTGGATTGATTTTATGATAAATGTATTTTCTTTACAAATGTGTATTTTAATTCGTATGATTTGCATCATCATTGTTATGTTTCAAGAATTGACATTTTAATCTTCCATGCATATTATAGATGCCTTGTCTCAAACTCATTTCCCCAGTTAGGGTCATTGTAGGCTTGTTAGGGAATAAGCATACTCCTTATGTGACGGTCAGGAGATCTCATTGGGTAGTGACACTAGGTGTATCCTTAAAAGAAAGAAAATTGAAATTGAAAGCACTTAGTTTTCCCTTAGGTTATTTTTTGTAGGATCAGAATATAATAGGTTTGGAGAAATAAGCTTCTTTCTTCTTCTTTCCTTCTCCATTTGTTTTGTATTTTTCTTTTGTTTTTCCTCTATCCCTCATCAATGGAGGTATAAGATCCTTTAACAAATTCAAGAATACAAAAGTTACACATGTTGTTTTTTGAGACTGTTCTTCATTAATTCAATTTACAAGAAATGTTATCTTCCTCTTCTTCTCTTGGTTTATAATTTCCTAACTGATGGTATTTCATTTTTTAATTCAAGACTAAGAGTATGGTTGAATGCATGTTGATTAGTTGATTAATGAGTTTAATCATACTAACGAATAGGACTTTTGAGTAGAAATTTGAACTTAAGACTATATGCATCTACCAAAATACTAATGGGGTCCTATGGTTTCATGACTTGATCTCATCTAGTTTAATTCTCGATGATTTCGTATTTGAATGTTGAGTTAGACGCTAAGGTTTCAATTTAGTCCAAATTAGCCTTTTAGTTCGCAATCAATGATAGGACAGTCTAACCGTTCCAGAATCTCCCATTATTATTTAGGTCTTTGAGAAACAACCTGAATTGCATGCTATTCCAAGTTTACTAATTTTTGGATTAACAATTTGAGTGAGCTCACACTCACATCAACTATTTGACCTTCTTGGCCTAAGAGTATGTTTGTTTGGATTTTAGAGGGAAAGAGAGGGAAAAAAAATAAGACTGTGCATAAAATTTTAAAATTTCATATTATAAGTCATTTCTTGCCCTCTAAAATCTTAACCCAAACATATCCTAGGAGATACAGGTGACCCAATGATGCAAGGAAGTCACAAGTTAAACCAGCCCTCCTCCCTCAACATTTCAGGCTTCAAAACTTGTCGGGCGAATACTTGTCCCCCTATCTTCCCCTCTCTCTTAAGACTTAAGCCTAATACCTCAGTAAGTACTTTAACAAGTGGTATCAAGATCCCTCTCATGATTTGTGACATACTCAGCAGAGATTTCTGCATAGACTAGGGTGAAAATCCAGCACTCTCTCCCCTGGAGGCATAATATTTGCCCAACTTAATACACCCCCACCCCCATATAGTACAAAGGACGACCAAGTTCACTTTGGAGTCAAAATACTACACATTCCGCCCTTTATAATATGGCATATTTCGACTTGTCCTAAAGGCAGATCCAAACTTTTCAAAAGCTCTTTGCCCTTCTCTTTTGTTCGATGCAATAAATCTTCCAAGGAGGTTGTTGAACAATGATGATCGCAATCATCTTTCTTGTAGCTTGATCTTATGCTTAGCTCATCCATGGCTAGCGAATCATTGAGATATGTGATGATACGAAGAGTCCTATTTTTATAGGGTGATTAAGGGAAGTTTGGTTTTGTTTAGATTGAACACAAGTATAATTAGGAAGAGAGCTTGCCATCATGTGTAACAAACTATTCGAGTCTCTACAGTCAGTAATTCTGGTTGAAGACTTGAATACATTTTAGGTTTTGTTGTTTGGCTCTTGTAAAGAAACTAATACAACTAGGCTAACAAAAATGCAACCATGGCAAGTACAATTTACTGTTAGGAACGAATGTCAATGGATTCATCTCTATGCATAACTTCAAGACGGTCAACATATCAGAAGATGTTGTAACATATAAATACAAAAGAAATTCATGTCAACGAAGAATTTGTAACTATTCACATCAGCTTTTGAATTTGCAATTTTATGTTCAAGGAACAGGGCTAGGCACATCTGTACCCGTGTACAACTGAACAGCTACTCCTTGATAGGACAAGGGGGGCGTATACAATCAGTAAAATTATTTTAACCGGACAACTTAATCTAATCCAATTTTTTAGGACATTTCGCAATCAGCCAATTTCAAGTGATCTGATGTACCAAAACTTAAAAATGAAAACCTAACATTGTTCTTCGATCCATGCTAACTATAAAGTGATAACCTTAATTTTTACCTGTCAGATCAGTTTAACTTTTACTCAAGCAAGCTGTCCTAAAGGTGAAAAGCTACCAGAATGACGGCTCTTACAGAACCTGTGAAGTCGGGGTAAGACGTATGCCGCATTAAAATGCTAGATTCATCTTAATCATCACAAAGTCTCTCAGACGACAATAATAATTATGATCATAACAAAAATAATAATAACAAAACAGCTACCAGCAAAATCATATATTCAGCTAGCTTCTATACAAATAACAGACCAGCGTCTAATTGATGGTCTTAAACTACCTTGCGCATCCAAGGGGCAACATTAAATAAAAGATAAAGTAGTTTCATTCAACCACGATATTAACCTCCAGAGTCCCCAATAATTCAAACATAAGTTCAAGATAAAACGTAGGCCCTAAAGAGCAAACATCGACATAATTCAGAATACAGCAATCGAATTCCGATAAATTCACGATGCAGCAAAATCCTAATAGCAATAAACCTCTAATGATAAAACGGTCTTCATTGATAGTCTATTAAACTACAAAGGCTTGAAAATGGCTCGGTGAATTGTTCAAATGGCTTTGCAATGCAGAATATCTGTTAAAGCTTGTTCATGGCACTCTCAAGAGCATTACCCTTCAACCTTATTATGATGGCACTGCAGAAAAAATATTCAAGGAAACACCATCAAGAGCTTGCTGATGCGGGGCACAAAAATACCAGACACCAAGGAACTGTTTGCTTTGCTAAAAACAGTTTTCATTTACACATTTGTGAAGGAAAAATTTAAAACTGAAAACTGTTTCAGCAAATAAATAGCCCCAAATTTGCTCTAACAAGGAAAAAGAATTCTCAGTAGGAGCTGATATAACATAACATGCTGTAGAGCTTTCTTCCAAAAACCACTTTCAAGTTTACGAAAAATTAACAGTGAATATTTTATATTTTACTGTTTTCAAGAAATTTAGTTATCTTGACTTCTTTATACAGATTTTTCATTAAATTTAATTAAGAAAATTCAGAAGAAAAACTGTTGTGCTTATGTCTTGAGAGATCCAGGTACATGGTTGTCAAAGCGCACACGTTGGGGTTATTTTTTTGTGTAGTGACTGGGTGGTTAAAGATGTTCAGTATCTGACTGACTGTTGGAAAGAATGGTTCAAACGAAGAAACAAATTCTTATGCTTCAAACGAAAGCACAGTAGGAGGAGATGTGGATTTGATGCTGTTTTGTTTCATGGGCACTGAGATTTGATCACTGTTCATCTTTCCATGGGGTTGTAGAGTGAATTCAAATAGCATTGGTGAGTAAAAATGCTTAAGATGAGATTTCCAAGCGTTAGAAAGAACAGAAGAGGAATTTTCGAAACAATGTATCAAGGTAATAATGTCCTGAACCATAGTCATTGTCTCAATATTGTCATTCAGGGAAAAATTTATACCAGCATAAGTTTTCATTCAATACATAGCACCACCATAGGAATAATGGGTGATAGATAAGAACCACATACAACTTAGATCTAGCTGGAATACCTCTTAAAAACAATCTTTGCTATATAAGCTAAATATATTTCAGGAACAAGAGCCATTTAATTGAAAATTATTAATGGACACATAACATTAATGTTTTACCCGCTAATTCAAACAAAATCAAATGCAATTGAGAAGGAAATACACAGAACGGAAAAACAATTCAAAGCAATCCATTACCAACAGAATCATAAATTCTAGGTCTCGAGGAAAAAGCCATTACCAGAAGTAAATTTCATAAGCAAAATTCTGGCACAACTAATAGGGGTAAGATACTACTATTGCCAGGAAAGGAAAAGAAGCATTTTAACTTTAAAAACATTAAAGTGATTGAAATACCAAACTAAGTAGCCAGCAAGATGATTTTGCCTTTCATTGCTAGAAAATCCACATTTACCATTGATGAACAACACCTAATTAGTGATACTAGAAAAGCATATCACCGACTCAAATGACCAATATACAAAAAAATAATAATGGACAAGAAGGACATCCTGTATGTAGAGGTATCAATCTGCTTCAGGGAGTTGCTTAATATCAACCTCAAACCTAACTGAACCTCCAGAGACGCAGCAAACAAAGACAATAAGCTAAAGGACCAACATCAGTATTATGAATGGTGGATGGCAGCCTGAAGTTAAGGACGTGGGACACAACATAATGAAGGTGGAAAGGAAAAATTGACGAAAGATGATTGCAAGGACACAGGCATATATATATAAGTAAAAATTTAATAAAAATGTTACATTATTCAAAATATCATTTATATAAGTTGCACTTATGTTTTATTTTCTTATAAACTCAAAAAATTATGTATTATTTCTTTTTATAACCTAGTTTATGTTCAGGTTTTCTATGTTAGAGTAAGAGAAAAGTACATTTTAAATTAAATATATACAAACTTGTGACATTGATGTGTCATGTAAGTCAAACACAATAAGACATCGCAATCCAATTCAGTGTGTACAATACTTAATAGAAATGGCAGCACATGGTAGCAAGCCAAATGTACACGCGGATTTATGGAAAGCAGCACATTCCTACAAATGGCGTATAGGCCATCTAAGAAAGACTCATTAAAATACTAAATATACAAGACCTGCAACATATATAATCATATATAAAGTCTAGCAACTAATGTTGAGAATAAAATATACCAAAAAGCCTCTTTAATATTAAAAAATAAAAATATAGACAACTTATTTCCAGCTCTTGGTGAAAGATTAGGGGTATGTTTGAATACCACTATCACTAAATCACATAAAGCAAACTGGGATTTGAATGGGAACTTAAGAGAGGCTTTAGAAGTTGGATTTTTGAAAACAATTTACAAACCAAAGCACCCAAACAAGGTAACCAAAGCACAGTTTGCACTCCATTAAAGTCCACCATGACAATGGCAGTTCCATGGGCAGCAAGCGGCAAAGCAAGGTTACGGATATTTCAGCATGCCATGGCCATATTTTCATAATAGTGTTAGAGGAGGTTTCCTCAAAGGCATCAAGGTTTCCAAGAGGACAAGTTTCAGGGAGGTTGTGAAAGGAATTAAGAAGGCAATGGGTGAAGGAAGGACTGGCCTGTCCTCCTACAATTTATGAGCCATAGCGTCGCAAATTCAGAATCATCGTAGGATTGCAAGTGAGTGTGTGTGCATGATTTGAAGTGAGGGTTGTATTGGTTAAGAGAGGAATTATATATACGGAGTAGAATTAAGAATGAGGACAGCATTCTGTTAGGGATTAGGGAATGAAGAAGAGCTAAAGCTACTGTGGCCTTCTTGTCTCTCTTGTCCTGAAAGGTTTTTCCAAGTTTATTTTCCTTCAAAAGTCAGTACAACAATACTTTTCTCTTCATTATTATGTATACAACACATTGCCAAGCATTAAAAAAATGAAAACATATAAAGTCATGCTCCATACATTGTTGAGAACATCGACATACTGTAGAACATGAAACAAATGTAATTGCCAGGCCTTTGGTGCCAAACTTTAGCTTCGAACCAGCCTCAGAATTTCAGCCAAAAAGAAAAAACTCAATGGCTCAGGAGAAAGGCACAAGGAACAACTAATTGAGCAATGAACTCAAAAACAAAAAGAATATCGAAGCATCATCTATGCAAGCATGTGTATGTAGAGAGTTCAGGCATGTCATAGTTTATAACTATATTCACACGTTCAATGTCAATTCCTCACGACAAAATCTGCTGCTACCAAAATCCTTGTATGCCCCTTCCTTAACGGTTTGGGATACACCATTATCATTTATACTGTGTATGTGCAGCATATGCACATGTATGTGTAGTGGCATAAAGCCACTTTATGAGAGAGAGAGAGGGAGAGTGCACGGAATGCACAGTGGAGTTACTATACATTGCATAGTAACTTCACGTGAAAGCATCGAAATCACGGGAGTTCCTGTATTGTAGAGTGAATGCACGGTAACTTCACATGTAAGCACCGAAATCACAAGAGTTACTATGCATTAGTTGCACAGTAACTTTGAGCCTATAAATAGAGGTGAGCATTCATTGATGAATGCGGTGCAAGCAACGGAGAGCGTTTCGTAGAAGTGAGAGTCTTTTGAGAGTTTCTATTTTTATAGAGAGAAGGTGTATTCTCCCTCATATAAGAGAGGGTGTATTGTTTTCTCCTTATATTTAGAGAGGTGTAATTTTATCTTCCACATAGTGAAAATCTTTCTCGGCCTTCAGGTGGTTTTTCCCGTCATCAGAGGGTTTTCCAGTGAATGTATGTGTTAAGTTCAAATCTTCTCAACTTTATTTTAGTTGATTGATTTATTTCCATAGTTCTTTTACCAGAGGTGGTATAAAAGCTTTGGTAATGTGGGATTTATTCTTAGTATGCTCTGTGGTTGCAGCTTCATTAATCTTCCACATCAAAAAGAATTATCCACTTGAAAGAGCCATTGGTTATAAGTCTTAAGTTCCGGGTTACCTACCTTGTTCATGGTTATATGGGTAGTTGTATATTTTTCAGTATTGTCACAACCTATTATGGATTTGTTCTATATACGGTATAATATATGATACTCTTGGTGTATGATACTATTCACGTATACGTCACTATTCACATATATGGTCCTGTACATATATATATGGTATTATTACACAATTAAAAAAAAGTGACCAACTAGTAGAGAATAGGTCCCAATAAACATCATGAGGAGCAAAATTTCAGTTTGAAAAGTTCAATGGGAATAATATTTCCTTGAAAATTGAAGATAAAGGCGTATCTTAAGGAAGGACAATTGCTTACTAGCAATTGAAGGTAAACCGATGGAAGTTCCTGATGAAAAGTGGAAGGAGCTGGATGATAATGCTATTCAATTCTGCATCCTTGTAATGGCAGGATTCAGATATTATAGATTGTTATAAAAAGAAGACATCAAAGGAGTAGGGAAAGCTCTTGTCAAAATGTATGAGGTCAAGTCTCTTTATAATAGAATATTTCTAAGAGGAGGTTGTATGCTCTTCTACGGATGAGTGAGTTCACATCGATGAACCACGTGACAATTTGAATACCTTATTCTCCTAACTTACACAGCATTTAGATTCTAAAATAGTGGAGAATGACGTCAGAAGCTTCTACTTAAGAAGTTTCCTGACTCATATGATCAACTATCATCAACATCACAAAAATAATACTACCAACTCTGTCTATCCTTTGATGATGTTGCCGGTGTTATTCTTGAAGAAGAAGAATCAGGGCGTAAGAATAAGAAAGATAGATTGGAGACTCAGGAAACAATCAGAGGCATTGTTGGTGAGTAGAAAGAAGGAGATCAATGGAGCGTGAGTCCAAGTGGAAGTTATGGTCGAAGTAGATCAAAGTCAAAAGAAGGAAGAACTTCAAATGCTACCATTGTGGCATGAGAGGGCACTTGAAGAAAGATTGTTGGAACAATAGAAGAATGTAGATAAAGCCCAGAAGCATCAACCTCAGAAATGTGTTGTGGTACCCTTGTAAATGAGAAATAGTATCAGTGAGGCGGTGTTGGTTCTAAAGGCGTTAACGCTCACTGATATTGGGATAATGATTGGGAGCATCATGGCATATGACTCCATGCCGTGATTGGTTTTAAGATTACCGAATTCTCTATTGGAAGGATCTGTGTTCATGGGAGATGATCATGCCTTAAAATTGCTGGTGCTGGTATTATCAAAATAAAATTATTTGATGGTTCCATTCAATTGATTACAAGGAGTGCGAACACGTAAAGGGCTTGAGGAAGAATATATTGTTTATTGGGCAATTGAATGACCTGGGTGCAAGACCCATGTTGAAAGTGGGATCTTGAAAGTTGTTAAAGGTGCTCTTGTGGTGATGAAAGAAGAGAAAGACCACGACAAATCTATATAGGCTTTAAGAAGATACGTTCAGGAGGCATGCATCAGTAGCATCAGCAAATAAGAAGAAACAACGATGATGTGGCACTGCAAATTAGGCCACACATGTCGGAACGTGGTTTGAAGGTTCTTGCGGAACGTAATCTAATTCCGGGCTCAAATTGGTGAATTTACCATTTTGTGAGCACTGTGTTATGAGCAAATAGTATAGATTGAAGTTTGGTAGATCAACTGCACGAAGTTAAGCACATTCATGTTCTGGATTTGATTTTATTACTAATGTGTGGGACTCACTAGAAATGTACATGAAGGTGCAAAATATTTTGTATAATTCATTGATGATTACTCCATGAGGCTGTCAATGTATCAATCAAGCAATGAGAGAAGTAGATGTGTTCCCAATATTTAGGGACTTCAAAGCAAGAGTAAAACTTGAAAATCTGGAAAGCATCAGTGTTTAAGGATAGACAATGGAGAATATATAGATGGAGATTTTCTAGATTTTGCAAGCATGAAAGTATTCAAAGGCAATTCAAGTTGCACATACACCTCAGCAAAATAGTGTCGCAGAGAGCGAATGAACAAAACTCTTCTAGAAAGATAAGAAGCAATGCCTGAGAAACAACAGGTTTCCAAGAATCTTCAAGGAGGAGGAGGTGGAAGCTGGTATTTTGTGTGATTAATCGATTGCCACCAACCGCGAATTGGTTTAAAGACACCAATGGAGATGTGGAATGGCAAGCTAGGGATTATTCTCTTCCAATATTCAGATGTATGGCATATGTGATGTACAACTCCCAAGAAAGAACAAAGTTGGACCCAAAGTCCAGGAAATGTATATTCTTGGGTTATGTTGATGGTGTAAAGGGGTATCGCTTGTGGGATCCCATACCCGCAAGATTATTGTTCAGGGATGTTATATTTGTAGAAAATGATTAAAGTGAAAAAAAGAATGACAACACTATTAAGAGATGACTATAGTCCAGATATGAGAAGTCTGAGAAAATGACTTAAAGGCAAAGGAGCATGATAAACAAGTACCAAAAGTGGCCAATGATACAATTAAGCGATCAACATGCGGAACATAACCACCATCATGGCACTCAGGACTATGTTATGGCAATCGGATGCATTATGTTTCTGATAGAAGAAGGAGAACCATCAACTTTCAAAGAGGCTTTGAGTAGTTGGGATATTTCTTCTGTAATGGAGGCAATGAGGAAGAAATGGAGGCCTTACATAGGAACAAGACATGGGAACTTGTTGCACTTCCAAAAGGTTGGAAGCCATTACAACAAATAGGTCTATAAGATCAAGAGATGGCAATGATCAAGTGGAACAAATATGTGCAAGACTGGTGGTAAAAGGATTTGTTCAGAAGGAAGGTATTGAATTAAGATGAGATATTTTTCTCCAACCGGCCACCTTTAAGAGTAAGTATTAGGCCATGTGGCTTATCATATAATTTACATCTTGAAGGTTAGATATGAAACCTGCTTTCTTCACGAAGAACTTGAAAAGCGTATAGTTCAAACCAAAAGGTTTTGAGGAACAAGGAAAAGAAAACTTGGTTTGTAGGTTGACCAAATCTATATGAGTTAAAGCGTGCGCCAAGGTGTTGGTACAAGAGATTTCATTTCTTTAATTCGCCTAGATACAACAAGATAAGTTCAAACCATTGTCATCTACAAGAGGTTTGGTATACAAATGTTTTCATTCATTCTCTTGTTGCTACGTAGATGACATGTTGGTGGTAGGCCCCAACAAAGGTCGAATAGAATTGAAGGCACAATTGGCTAGGGAGTTTGATATAAAGAACTTCAAATTCACAAACAAGATTTTAGGGATGCAAATTCATCGAGACAGGAAAAGGCAGGAAAGTCTAGCTTTACACGAAGAATTATTTGATGAAAATCTTGGCGCTTCAACATGCAAGATTGTAGCCAAGTTCAACCCCACTTTCTGTGAATTATAAATTATGCTAAGGTATGTGTCCTAGTAGTGAAGTGGAGAGGATGGAGATGTCTAAAGGACCGTATATATCTCAGAGCAATGGGAAGCCTTATGTACGCCAGATTTTACTAGGGTCAAATGTTGCTAAGACAATTGAAATTGGTAAATCGATTCACGCAGATCAGGAAAAGAGCATTAAAATGCTGAAGATTAGAGGTATATATTCAAGGAAACCTCGGGTGTTGCACTATGTTTTTGAGGATCAAGTTTGTACAAAGGATATGTTGATCAGATTTTGCAGGTGATCTTGACAAAAGAAAATCTACTCCAGGCTATGTGTTCACACTTGTTGGTGAAGCTCTAAGCTAGTTGTCCAAGTTCCAGACTATTGTAGCTCTTCTACTGCAGAAGCTGAATATATGGCAGCTACACAAGCTTGCAAGGAACCTATTTGGATTCAAAGGTTAATGGAGAAACCCAGCACAAACAATAAAGATTACTGTGTATAGTGAAGGTTAGAGTGCCTTGCGCATTGCACGGAATCTAGCCTTTTATTATAGGACGAAGCACATAGGAGTCCAATATCACTTTGTTCGAGAAGTAAGTAGAAGAAGGAAATGTGGATATGTAGAAGATTACACGAAAGACAACCTAGATGTCATGACAAAGCTAATAAACACTGACAAGTTTAAATGGTGTAGATCTTCCTATGGCCTATGGAAGCGTAGGCGGGCGAGAATTGGCAAGATGAGAAAAGATTTTGAAAGCTCACTAAAAGTGGTTTTAAGTGGGAGATTGTAGTGGCATAAGCCACTTTTATTGAAAAAAAAAAGAGAGAGAGGAGAGAGAAGTGGAGAAAGTACCAAATAGCAATCAAGTTACTATGCATTGTATAGTAACTTCACTTAAAAGCACCGAAATCACAAGAGTTCCTGTGCATTGCAAGTAACAGAAGTAACTTCACATGTGAGTATCGAAATCACAAGAGTTCCTGTTGCATCATTGCAGTAACTGTAGAACTACTAAATAGAGATGGCATTCATTAATGAATAGGTATAGCAACGAAGCAGTTTTAAAGAGAGTGTTTTGAGAGTTTCTCTTATTTTTATAAAGAGTGATGTATTCTCCTAGTATAAGAGAGAGGGTGTTATTGTTTTCTCCTTATATTTAGAGAGAAATGTAATTTTATCTTCCACATAATGAAAATCTTTTTGGTACTAGATTTTCTTATCATTAGGAGTTCCACATAAATATTTAATGTGGTCAAATTCTTAAAACTCTACTTTAATTGCAATTGATCTGTTCTTCCTTGGTACCTAATAGTATGTCCATATCAACAATTCCATTTAGAAACATCCAGCTTGCTCACCAGGAGATCAACTGTTAAATAAAGGTTTACTATATTGTACGGCGGCATACAAATAATTTATTATTTTCATTCCAGATAATATCCCAAGCAAATCTGGTGCAACAACCAATTCAGAGAAAAGATAATTAGACATTAAATGTTTGGAGCTTAGATACGAGGACCAGGATAACTGCTGGAAGTCTGCGAGTGCTAAAACCGAATCAGAAAATAATTCAGACCATCTGTCAGTGCTACTACACGTGTATCATCGTACTGTCAAAAATGTAATTCAAATTTTTAAACTTGAGTGTCCATTCCATATAGTTTATACAATAATATACAGAGCAAGCTATTCTCTCATAATGAAGGCCATATTATTCATTACTACATTTCTTCTACATATTCTCTGCCACTTCAAAATGAAACTACAGCAAAAATTGTTAGATTATTACTCCTAATTATAGCCGCATAATTTCACTATGAAATTAGTTTAAAACAAAATAAAATAGAAAACAACAAAAAAATAATAGATTACTGAATCATCAATTAAAATTTGATGGTCCACAGATGTCTCATAATACAAACCTTTCTCCCTGGGACATTCCAGAATGAATACATATGGATGGAAAGTTACACTCCACGAGTAGTTTGTCCAGCTCAGCTACTCAGCTAACACCTTTAACGAAAATAACAACTTGATTAAAGTCCAATGCGTCAAGAAGATCGTTCAACTTCCGGTTCTTCTCCTCCTCGTTCAATTTGATGTAGTGCCGCAAGTTCAATCACCAATGTAAGCCATATAGCTCACAAATTATCTATGGATTACGGAAAGATGAATTAAGGAAAAATTTAGCTTGCCAAATGCCTACCTGCACAAGTCCATGAAGGGTCAACTTGGCTTCGTCATCAACATAAATTTCCATTGGCCGAAAGGAACAATGTAGCAGTAAATCATATTAGGAGCCTTCCTCAAGCTAATGGAGTCCAGAACGAAATGAATTATGGATGCAGATCCCTTGAATCACAGTTATGGCCCATCAATTTTGTCTCCTTGCAGATACTTTTTTCAATCACACCAAGCGAGGTCACAGAAAAAGTAGACACAAGAGGCCATGAGTGAAAACAGTAAAGACAAAGGTCGACTGGAGAGCGAAAAAATAGGAAAATGTGAGAGAAAAGAGAAGAGTGACAAAGTTAAGAGAAAATTATGTTTTTATGCAAGAGAGATTTCAAGGGTGCTTTGTTAGGCAAGAGAGCTTTGATTATGATTTGGTTGAGGAAGTTTTACTCTCTAACACTGAACTTAACCCAAATTTGCCTAGTTGTTTTGTTTCTTTGTTGCAAGAATTTGAAGATGTTGTATTTGACCCTGGACCATGTTCGGTGCTATCAAGGACGAATAGAAATGGTTACAAGATTAGAGGATGAATCTTTTTGAGGAAGGAGGAAATGATACAAACTTAGGAGGACAAAATAGACATTTCAGCACTAGAAGAAAAAAAATCTTATTATTGGCTTAATTTGCATCAAGCATATGATGTTCCGATCATGTTAGGCCAAATCTTATTTATTTAGTTTATTAGTTAATATTTTAAAATGTTTCGAGACTTGTTTTATTTTTATGTTTGTTAAGCTCAATTGTTAGTGTAATAATTTGGACCTATTCTAGTAGGGTTAGGAAATAAATTTAACTTAAATAGAGGTATAAATACCTCCAAAACTTGGTAGCAACTGGTTCAGTTTTGTTTGAATTAAATTCTATGGTTTCTTTTAAGAAACTTGTGCGTATATGTAGATTGAGTGATTCCCTCGTGTTATTTTATTTGGTTTTTAATCCTATCTTCCATATCAATTATATGTTGAAATTTCTGGGTTTTAATATCTACAGGTTCTGCATCAGAGGTAAAGGTGGCTTTCTTGCCAAATACGTTGAAAGAAGAAGGAAGAAAAGGTACTTAAAAGATTCGCTAAAACAGTAAATTATGGATGGCCAAAAGGATCTGGAAGGCTTAATTTGGTTCTTTTGACGTTTTGAAGGATAACAGGAATAATGTTTTGTGTTTATTTTGTTTTAGTTTTACCCTTTTGTTGCGTTTTGCTGAGCTGGATTTCTAGGAGGGTTTTGGGGAAGTTGTGATGGTTTCTTCTTCTTCTTGCACTTTCTTTTGAAGAACAGCTTATCCTAACTTTCCCTTCTTATGTAATATATTTTTTCTGTAAAGAAAATTTTCTTTCTTGGCTTTTGAATTCTCTGCCGCATTAGTAATTGATCCATCGTTGGTGTTTAGTACTTCCTTATCAATCTAATAAATCTATGTTATCAAACTCAAAAGGTGTTCTTTTTTATTTGTATTTGTTTAATTTTCCTTCTTGGAAGCTTTTGTAGTGGATATATCAAAATGACTATTGCTACATTGCAGCTTTCTTATATCACCATTGGATCTTTGATAGCGTGTCAATGATTATTTCCAGTAATCTTCCTTTAGAGATATCTTGAGGCTTTCAATATGTAGGATGAGACTATGAAGGTAGAAACAATAGAAAGCACCTTTTATGGTACAATCGTCTAGTGCTGGTATTTTCAAAATGAAACTAGAATATGACACTTAGAACTCGTTTGAATGTACTTCTCAAAAAAGATTTTTTTTAATATCTTTTTAACTAAGATATTTTTAAAAAATAAAAGTTGATTTATGTTTGGATGTAATGTCAATTTATATTTGGATATAATATTAAAAGATCCTTATTTATGTCAAATATCTTTTTTATGTTATAAAAAATATTTTGCTTAGAAGATGAAACTTATAGTTTTTTATTTAATCCGAAAAAGCACATCTAAACTAGCTGTTCTCTAATATATAACTTGGCTTAAGTTTTTCTGAGTACGTGACTTTTGGAGGGGAATTGGTTTGGCTTAGCAGCTAGCCAGCTACTTTGCACTGAAATCACAGCGGAGAGTTTGATGCTTGCTCTAAAAAAATTTGACAAATCATCCCAATTGTTATAATTTGTTAAAGTATTTCACCAAGGTACAGTAATTCTGCTTAATTCACTAAAGCAGTGACAAAAGCAATTGAGCATGTTGGAATGTTCAACCAGTTTCCAGAAGTGAATTTGCTTTTAACCGTTTATTCCACCTAAAAGAAATTTTCTTTTAACATATTAATCTTTAATTTCTTTAACAATTATAAGGGCTGAATGATTCTATGACATGGGAGACTTCGTGCAAATTAATTTTACAAGCATAAACAACATTTATTGAACAGGAATACTTGACATGCTTTAAAGTTTCCAACTTTCATATGACATGGTTACAAGAGGTTTTTGAAGTGTGAATGTGCAAAAAGCAAATATATTTAACTTTTTCATTGGCCTGAGGTGTTAGAAGTTGCAGTATGTTTCAGTTTCTTCTCATTTTCCTCATTTTATCAATATATTATTAGCAGGAAGCCCCCATTTGCATAATGAGATGGAGCTTCATCAGTTAGGTTGTCCCCTAAGTGCTTTATTTGATGGCCTATGGTATCACATACAAGATCTAGGGACATCAATGTTGATCTACATCTCCCCTGAACATCATAGGGACCCAAATTTTCTGTTAATATTTTCTTGGGTTAATTACACTAACATTCCCTGAGATTTGCTAAATGTCACAATACCCCTCTATTTGTCCACCTGACATTTACCTTCCTCATCTAAATAAAAACAAATGGAGCTAATCACTATTGAGAAAGGATCTCATTAGGAGAAGTGAAGCTGGTAGAGAGGAAACATAGCTTGGAAGGAGGAGACTCGATTGAGAAAAATGGAGCTAGTCTGAGGGAAATAGAGTTTCTCCAAGAAGAAAGTCGCTGCAGCATAAAATATATCCAGTCCAAGAGATATCATCTCTCAAGCTTTAATTTCTCAAGGAGGGCACCTCCTCCTGAGCAGAGCTCTAGTTTCTAAAGAATCATTTTGGATTAACAATAATTAGCTTCGTTTGTTCATTTAGATGAGGGGAGGTAAATCTAGGTGGACAAATAGAGAGGGTGTCTGATACATTTTCTCAAATTTAAGGGGAGGTGAGTGTAATTTCCGATATTTCTTCTTCTGTTGAAAGTTTTGGCATCAATAGAAAATGAATCCAAAAAAACAAAAATTTGAATTAGTAAAATGATATTGATTTCTAGGTAATGATTTACTAATGTGTTATTTTTTCTTTTGATGTTTTTGTGCAAACTTGATAAAATAAAATATATAACGAAATTAATGTCCTATAGCAATAAAGAATGGGCAAAATCATGATAAACGTTTCTTTATTTCCTAATATTACTCATACCAGTGCACTGTGATTGTGGATTCCACTTTATGATGAGCCATCAATCTTTGCCTTGAATTGAATTTTTACGAATAAGCATTTTTTTTATACGAAAGTTAACTGCATCTGATTCTTGCATTCAGCATTGGGAGTTTGGCAGGAGATGGCTCACCAGAATCCGTAGAAAATATTCATGTATGGAATTGCAGCTTCAATGGAGCCTCAAGCGCAGTCAAAATCAAGACATGGCCAGTACTGCTACAAAGGAAATTTTATCAGAAAAATATATATTATTGCTGTATCATAAATTCAATTAACGAAATTTCTCTCTTTTGTCAAGGGTGGAAAAGGGCACGTGAAGAAAATCATCTTTGAGAATATAATGGATGGCATACAAAACACAATGGGCATCATCATTTGAATGAGGAGCCACCTTTCATGCATACTTTAGATTTGGAAACTATGGATATACCTGAGTTCAGGAGTATGCAAACACATGTATGTAGCACTAATTATGAAATTTTTAATTTATTTTTTATTGGATAATTAAAGAAACATATATTGTCATTATAAATTTGTATTGCATAAATAATGAACATTTTTTTGGTTTTGTCAATTTAGCATGGTTTTTTATAGGTACATTATTGTGAATGGTGAGTTCTTTGTTGGAATGATGTTCAACGATAGGAGGCTGTTATAGAAGCAATTAAGGCGTACAACATAGACAAAGGAGTATATTATGAAGTGTGAGAGTTAGAGCCAAAGATATATTGCAAATGTGTATACAATGAAAGTGGTTTAGGATGGCTTGTTAGGGCCAATTTGAGAAGAATAAGGGTTTTTGGGAAATCAAAAAGTATAACGAACCACACACTTGTAGCTTAGAGAGGATTCAGCTGGACCCCTCAAAATATATTGGATTCAAACATGATTGCAAAACTTCTGAAGCCCCTGGTAAAGTCTAACCTATCTCTTAAAATAAAAATAGTGATTGCAAAGGTTCTGTCTACAGTATGGGTACACGACAACATACCAAAAAGCATGGACGGCAAAACAAAAGGTAATAGAAAAAGTTTTCGACAATGGGACATCGTATGAAAGCTGCCACACTAGTCAAGAGCATTGTGTGCGGTAGAAGGTTAAGTCATTTAGTTTGATACCATAGAGGCCTATCATCGTGATGATCTAATGCCCAATTTTAGCTATTTTGCTAGGTATTTTGGAGCTTTGGTCCCTACATTAAAGCATTTAGGCATTGTAAGCCACTTATCAAGATAGATGGGACACATTTATATGAGAAATATCAAGGGGTTCTACTTGTTGCAAGTTGCACGAGATGATAATCAAAACATAGTGCCAATTGGTTTTGCCATTCGGAGAGGAAAGCCAAATGCATAGCATTTTTTCTTAACCATCTACAGATATGTAGTAACTCTCAAGACGGGGTTGGAGTCATTCCTGATCGTCACAAGTCAATTAAAGCAAAGAACAAAATCTTTATGAGACATTGTGGAATGTAAAAGTGAGTTACCAATGTGTCTAATTTCCATACCTTGTTTGTTTCCTACCACCACTTAATCTGAGCCTTCAAAATCAATACAAGTGAGTAGATTCCTTTGATCATATGTGAGATGGTTTGTGGCTTCACTATCAGGATGCAATCAAATCCAAGATGGATGCATTGCCAAATATGCTTGAGGGTTGTGAAAAGAGGAGGAGGAACTAAGGTTGTTTGCGGCTGGATGTTTCATAAAGTTGGGATGAAATATATGATAACATTGCCACGTACACTATGTGACCTACTCTTCTACAAAGTTGACATTGAGCTCTTCCATTGTTTGACCAATTTGAACGACCCCTTCTCATGGATCTTCCTCTGCCTCTTCAACCAAAAGGCCCTCTATAACCCGCTCTAAAATTTTCACCATTTCTAGTGTCAAACCTAGGATCATCTAGTGATGTTCGAGCAAGATGAGTTTGAACGGTCCCAAATTCAGGTTTCTTAAATTCTTCCAGCATCTCTTTCTTGAGCCATTTAAAGAGCCTTTTGCTCATCAATTAAGCAAGGTTCCACTCTTGACATCACATTTGTGATGAAGGGGCCATAATCTTCCCTAGGCCATCTAATATAACCTCAAAGTGCTCTTCAATTGAAACTGAGCACCTACCACATCTAGGGAATCTACTATTTTCTTGATCTTTAATAGATATTCCTGAAGTAGTGTTACCTTCTTTTCGCATTGCTTTGAGCTGGATCCTCAATTGCTTGACTTTGAAATGAGTCTTTGATGCAAATAGACTTCAATTTACTTAGGGTCTAAAGCTCATATTCACATCCAACCACTCTGCTCCAGTATGTTGGATCAAGCGAAGCTAGAAGCCAAGTCCCCAAGTGTTGATCTTGGTTCTCCTTGTCTGAGTAGGTGGACTACACGTTCTGTAGCAAATGATCTTCTTCTGATGAATATCTTTTAGGAACTTTTTCTTTCAACAAATGATCACATTGGCTTATGAGCTTTTGATCACGACGGCTTGATGCTTCCATGTTCAGAAGTTTTCTTCATCGAGCTTGATGGAAATTGGATTTGCAAATGTCTTTGCCATGAAGCTATTGCTTGATTGTTGACCTTGTGCAACGAAGCTTGAAATTCAAAAGCCGTGGATCCTTCAGGCTGATACATGAAGGTCTAGAGAACTAATCCAAAAAGAATGAGTAACTTTCATGTGAGAGAATTAACAAAGAAAGTTGTAATTGAATGAAAATGATAACTGCTTCATTAAGTTGAAAAGAAAGAATATATTTGAGAGTATATATACATGTTCTTATTAAGCATGTGCTCCATGTGCTTTTATCTAAACTAATAGCAATCTGTTATAACAGCTTAACTAATTTAACAAAAAGTGAGTGAGGTTCTAACTAACAACTAACTTGTGATATCCATCAAGACCTCAATCTAGTCCGGTTGAATTAGTCAGATTCCTAATAACAAAACTTGGATATCGGTGGTTTTATCAAGGAAAAAAATAACATTTATTACTCCATTAGAATAATGTCAGTCATTGCAAGTACGGCCAAGCGGCATAAAGGGCGTATTTCATGCACCGAATAAACTAGCTAATTTGCATGGTTTGGAGATTCAAAGATATTGCTTCCTGCCTGACATCAAATAATAGGCACGGCTAGAGGAAATGAGGGCGACTGGAGAGTAGGAAAAGGAAGAAAAAGAGAAATATCATATTTTTCTTTGTTTTTTGATTGATACAACTTAGGGTATTGTTTTGTTAATGGATAAAAATAAGGTATAAATTTTATGGATGAGTCTCATATATAAAATTATAGATGAACCTTATTCATAGAAAATTTACTCTATTGTTACTCCCCAACCAAACATTCCCTTAAATTACATAACAACTTAAGAAAATTTTCCATCTGCTATATAATTAACGTACAATAAGTGTCACATAGCCTTTATACAAGGCACATGAGGTGAAATAATATTAGTGGCTTTCCCTTGGACATAATTGCATGTTGCGAAGCAGGTTTCTTTGGGTCAATTGAGGTAATGTTGATTTGATTCAATGTAACTCTGTCACACCATATATGGGCACAATCAGCACAACTGCATGATCACTACTACATGTTCCATGAACATCACTAAATGTGACATCACTCACTTTGACTGCATCAGGCTGCAATGTACCAAGAAGTAAAAATGATGTGTATAATCCTTCAACAAATTAAATAACTAATCACCAATCAATGAGAAAGAAAATTCACCTTTTCTGGGTGTGCATGTAATGTTGGTCAATAAATCAGGGTAATCTGTCTGATTGACAGTGATATGCTCAAAGATGATATTCCTGGCATATCCTTTGCCACCCTTGAAAACAAAAAAATTTTCATTAAATTAATTTAAGGAACACATATATATAGATTAATAACTATAATTTCTTATATTTAAAAATAATTGTATAATATTTTTATCTGTTATAAGATATAGCATTACTGGCCATGTCTTGACTTTAACTCCGCCTGTAGCTCCATTGAACGTGCAATTCCAAACATGCACATTTTCTACATTTTCCTCCTGTCCATCTTCACCTAGATTCAACACTGCATGGAAAATTATTGCATTATAATGGCAAGGAACTATTCATATAGAGTTTAATTATTTCATTTGAAAACTTATAAGGATTCATTTAAGTTTTCATTTCGCTTCATTTATGGTTTTGTGAAGGAAATCCTGAAACTGAAATTTGTAGTTTTAAAATTTCATTATTTTCTTACAAAATAAAAATTGAAAAACTGAAAATTAAAATTGAGAATTAGAAACATAAACTAAACATGCACTTATATACGAACAATCAAATTTAACACAACTTTATTTCTCTTTTATGCTTTTAGTTTTTATTGAAGGCTCGCCATACAAGGCTAGACACATTATTACATTTTCCATGTGTACTCTGACGAACCTAAAACCATAACAGGACCACATTTAATGTTGCTAACGTTGAGGAACTGCCACCTTTGATGGCAATGCAATCATCACCTGTCATAAAATCAAATAGGAAACCATAAGATTGAAGTCGAGAAATTAATTATAGGGAAGTACAGAACTAATTGATAAGAATAAGAGAAATAAAAATTGAAGAATAATATATATATATATATATATATATATATATATATATATATATATATATAAATTACCAGTTCCAATTATAGCGTCGTGAATGTTAACTCCAACTGAGTTTGTGATATCAATTCCGTCAGTATTGTGGCTTTCCAGTGGTGAATATATTTGAATATTTTTTATGGTTACATCCACACTGTGAACTATGTGGATATGAAATTTTGGCCCGTTGATATGAGTTAGTCCTTTTATTTGAAGACCATCACATCTTTCAAATAGAAGAGCCTGCAAACTCAATGTTATACAAATAATTATCATTATTATTGGCATATTAATTCATGCTCTAATTTAAAAGGAAGAGTTTCTAACCGTTGGTGGTGCAGTGCATCCTTCAGTTAACTGCAAGTTTGAATATCTTGTATTGTTAAATCAATGCTTATTTTTTCAAATAATGACCAAAAAAATTATAAATATTTAACTAATATACTCTATATATATTAAGCAAATTTCTAAACATGTATTCATATTTGATGCAAATACAAGATGAAGTTGATTGTGTTATTACATTGCCCCACCAAGCGTGACCTCGACCATTGATTATTCCTGATCCATCAACTTTCATATCTTTTATGTCAACGAAATGAAGCCATAGCCCTGAACATGATCCCCACATATTTCTCTCGGGGGCTAGTATTTCCCAAAATCTGCAACCGCAAGGAATTAAGTAAAATCAAGTTTAAAAGCAATTTAATTAAGCATATAAAATATGTAGTATGTAACAAAAATTAGGCTAAGAGTTAACAAGAAAAACATAAAGACCTGTTTAATGCATCGTATAGGATAAGGTCTAATAGTAATAGAAATTATAGTACAAGATTTGGTCATATATTATAAGAAATCTATTATACAAATTTTTATCTTATCAAGTGTTTAGTGCGCCACATGACTAGTGGCGGACGATGGGCAAACTATGATTGACCGCGTGCAATTGGCAAGGGGTGGGAGGGAGGGACCGCAATCGCGGGGCGAGTGCTGGTTGACAAGGGCAGATCGGCTATGGGCAACTAATAGTAGGTGGGCTGCTGGCTAGCATTGATAAATTGCAAGGGGTGGGGGCAAACATTGACGAAAAATAAGATAGAATTAATTTGGAATTGGCTATCAAAATTAATATTATAGGATAAAAAATGGTATATAATATTATATTAACATATGTGACAATAAACATGTGATAAAAAGTTGGCTTTATGATATTAGTTAATACAATTAGGTTTTTTCATATGTATTAACTTCTACAAATTTTCATTTTTTTCATTATTTCATTTATATTTTTTGTTTAAAGTTATTGTGATTTTTTATATGAAAAATTCTATATAAGAGTACATTAAGAGGTGCATATTTTCTATATCAAATTTTTGTGATTAATTTTATATTAAGAAACAATTTCAGCATAAATCAATACTATTTTTCTTTTTTCATCTTTCAACGGATGTATATCATAATAATTATATGATATAATTGATTGATACATCATTTCCTTCTTTATTTTATCTTATTGTGATATTTTTATTTAGTGAAAATATCCATAGTTTGAATGTAAAATTGTATTGAGGGATATTTAATAATATCGTTCAACAAAGAGATTATTTTAAAAGAAAAAAATAAAATAAAAAGGAAAATATTTTAAGAGTTAACAAAAAAACATAAAGACCCTATTTAGTGCATTGTATAGGATAAGGTCTAATAGTAGTAGACATAATAGTGCAAGGTTTGGTAATATATTATAAGGAATCTATTGTACAAGTTTTTATCTTATCCGTGTTTAGTGCACCACATGACTAGTGCGGACGGTGGGCAAACGATGACTAACCGCGTGCGGTTGGCGAGGGGTGGGAGGGAGGGGAGCGGCGCGAGCGGGGCGGGTGGTGGCTGGGCAAGGGCAAGCGGCTGTGCGCTGATGAGTGGGCTAGCCTGCATTGCATTGATAAATGGGGTGGGGGCAAACATTGACAAGAAAGTAAGATAGAATTAATTTAGAATTGGCTATCAAAAATAATATTATAGGATAACAAATGGCACATAATATTATATTAACATATGTGACAACAAACATGTGATAAAAAGTTGGCTTTATGGTATTAGTTAATACAATTAGATTTTTTCATATGTATTAACTTCTACAAATTTTCATTTTTTTTCACCTAGACATGCGTTCAACAAAATTTCGTATGGCTAATATTTATGCCTTCATTAAAGTTTTCTACTCATTTTGTGGAGTCTATTAATAATTGAACTTTTACTATAAGTGTCTATTTAGCATGTAAAATTGAGTGTGGAATTAAAGCTTGGAATTGAAATTTGATGGCCGAATTCCAAATTTAGAATTAGAATTATAATTTTATATAACAATTTCATGTTATTGAAAAATAACTAGCCCAATCATTTTCCAATTCTTAATCTGATATCTTAAAAATTGCTAATTTTTCTCTAATTATGACTATCTCTCATCACCTGCTCCCTGCGCCGCCGGCCGCTGCTCCGCCTGCCTGGCTACCTAGCACTAGTGGCCGACCCCACTGGCTCGCCAGCCGTTGGTCACGATCGCCCCTTGCTAGCATCAACCACCATATCTTACCACCCATTGCCAATTGTCCACTTCCCACAAACTTAATTTAGTGAAAATATTTTGAAGTTATGGATCACATGTCCAAGCATTAGAAATGGAATTGAATTTAGAATTCTAGCTCTGAATCCTAATTCTTCGTAAGAGTCAAACATAAAATTTAAGATTTTGAGCTACTTCCAATTCTACATATCAAACGAACCCAAATAAATTTCTCTAATATTTAGTGGTTTAATTTTTATTTGTGCTTGATTGTCTACTGTTGGATTCATATTTGATGTTTTGGTTTAATTTTGCCAATTTGCATTTTTCAATATTATTGTCAATATTCTTGACATTATTTTTATATTTTCACAATACTTATGATCTTTTGTTTGTAAGAATTCTAATAAGAGTTCTCCTAACAACTTTACCAAAATAAAGGTCCTTGAAACGATGTAAGAGTTGTTGAGGAGTGAAACCCTTAGAGTTTAGTATTTTGAGCATTATAAGGGTCTAATTGAGATTCCAAATGAAAGTTAAGACATATAGCTACACGTTTATTTAGACTAAACAAAATGGTGGTGTTTTGAAGGCTTTATAATCATTTGAAATTTGTGGGCTTCAAAGGTGATATTACTGAAGTGTTTTGAGCATATCTCGCTCATTAAAAGCCAAATTAAACCAAATAATACATCCATTGAAAACCAAGAAATTACGGTAAATGTGTCAAAGAAAAAGTGGCAAGGTAACATACCAAGATAAAAGATGTTCTAGAAATATCACAAGAAGACATTCAACTTTGCTTTAGGAATCAAATTCTGATTCTCAAGGAAGCTAAGTGAAAATATGGTTGAAAGAATGGAAATGCAAATCTATGCTTATGCTCTCCAACATGACATCTTCTGTCAATCTCTTGAGTTACAAATGTTCATTTTACTTACTTTTATTACGTTAGAAAGCTAACTTAAAGTTCTACAACTTATATTTCAACCCACGAAGGTCAACTCCAACTATATTGGCCGCTATAGAGCAAAAAGTGTGCTCTTTGCAAGCTATATGACAAAGAAACTAGCATCTAAGCATCTAGAAATGAGCATCTAGGCATGACTATTCATTAACAACATAAATTGTGTGGTCCTGCCTCTTCTCCATTCTAACTCTCACCCTTTCACTTAACCACTCCAAAATCCTCTCTAGAACACAACCCTAACCCCTTATCCTTCTTCTTCCAACATCTCCCATTCTCAATCCTCTCAAAAAGCCTCACCTTGCCTCTTCACCATTTCCTTTTCTCTCTCTAAAACCTCCATCTGAAGTATCTTGAAGCTTATTGTTGGTGAGTTTGTAAGAGACTCAAATCCTCCTCCTCTTTTGCCCTCCAAAGATAATCCTTCAAACATTGTGGAATGTAAAAGTGAGTTACCAATGTGTCTAATTTCCATACCTTGGCTGTTTCCTACCACCACTTGATCTGAGGCTTCAAAATCAATATAAGTGAGTAGATTCCTTTGATCATATGTGAGATGGTTTGTGGCTTCACTATCAGGATGCCAATCCGAATCCAAGATGGATGCATTGCCAAATATGCTTGAGGGTTGTGAAAAAAGGTGGAGGAGGCTGAGGTTGTTGCTGGGTAGATGTTTTCACAGGATTTGTAAAGTTGGATCAAATATGTGATAACATTGCCACATACACTATGTGACCTACTCTTCCACAAAGTTGACATTGAGCTCTTCCATTGTTTGACCAATTTGAGCTACCCCTTCTCATGGATCTTCCTTGCCTCTTCAACCAAAAGGCCCTCTATAACCCGCTCTAAAATTTTCACCATTTCTGTGTTAGACCTAGGATCATCTAGTGATGTTGAGCAAGATGAGCTTGAACAATCCCAAATTCAAGTTTCTTAAACCTTTCCAACATCTCTTCTTGAGCCATTTAAAGAGCCTCTTGCTCATCAATTAAGCAAGGTTCCACTCTTGACATCACATTTGTGATGAAGGGGCCATAATTTTCCCCTAGGCCATCTAATATAACCTCAAAGTGCTCTTCAATTGAAACTAGAGCACCTACCACATCTAAGGAATCTACTATTTTCTTGATCTTTAAAGATATCTGAGGTAGTGTTACCTTGTTTTCGATTGCTTTGAGCTGGATCCTCAATTTCTTGACTTTGAAATGAATCTTTGATGCAAATAGACTTCAATTTTACTAAATATATTCACATCCAACCTCTCTCCAGCATGTTGGATTCACAAAGCTAGAAGCCAAGTCGCCAAGTCTTGATCTTGGTTCTCCAGTTCGAGTAGGTGGACGACACATTATCTAGCAAACGATCTTCTTTGATGCATATCTTTTAGGAACTTTTCTTTCAACAAATGATCACTGGGCTTATGAGCTTTGATTGCGAACGGGCTTATACTTCCATGTCAGGAAGTTCTCAACGAGCTTGATGGAAATTGGATTTACAAATGTCTTTGCCATGAAGCTATTGCTTGATTGTTGACCTTGTGCAACAAAGCTTGAAATTTTAAAGGTCGTGGATCCTTCAAGCTCTGATACCATGAAGGTATCAAGAACTAATCGAAAAGAATGAGTAACTTTCATGTGAGAGAAAGGAACAAAGAAAGTTGTAATTGAATGAAAATGATCACTTGCTTCATTAAGTTGAAAACGAGAGAATATATTTGAGAGTATATATACATGTTCTTATTCGAGCATGTGCTCCATGTGTTTTTATCTAAACTAATAGCAATCTGTTATAACAACTTAACAATACTTAACTAATTTAACAAAAAGTGAGTGAGGTTCTAACTAACAACTAACTTGTGATATCCATCAAGACCTCAATTTGGTATGGTTGAATTCAAATTCTTAATAATAAAACTTGGATATCGGTGGTTTTATCAAGGAAAAAAATAACATTTATTACTCCATTAGAATAATGTCACTCATTGCAAGTACGACCAAGCGGCATAAAGGGCATCTTTCATGCACCGAATAAACTAGCTAATTTGCATGGTTTGGAGATTCAAAGATATTGCTTCCAGCCTGACTTCAAATAATAGGCACAACTAGAGGGAATGAGGGCAATTGACAGAGTAAGAAAAGGAAGAAAAAGAGAAATATCATAATTTTCTTTTTTGATTGATACAACTTAGGATATGTTTTGTTAGGAGGTAAAAATATGGTGTAAATTTTCATGGATGAGCTATATGTGTAAAATTACACATGAACTTCATTCATAGAAAATTTACTCTATTTTTACTCCTTAGCCAAACATACCCTTAAAGTACATAACAACTTGAGAAAATTTTCCATCTGCTATCTAATTAACGTACAATAAGTGTTACATAGCCTTTATACAAGGCACAGGAGGTGAAATAATATTAGTGGCTTTCCCTTGAACATAATTGCATGTTGCAGAAGCAGGTTTCTTTGGGTCAACTGAGGTAATGTTGATTTGATTCAATGTAACACTGTCACACCGTATATGGGCACAATCCAGCACGACTGCATGATCACTACTACATGTTCCATGAACATCACTAAATGTGACATCACTCACTTTGACTGCATCAGGCTGCAATGTACCAAGAAGTAAAAATGATGTGTATAATCCTTCAACAAATTAAATAACTAATCACCAATCAATGAAAGAAAATTCACCTTTTCTGGGGTGTGCATGTAATGTTGGTCAATAAATACAGGGTAATCTGTCTGATTGACAGTGATATGCTCAAAGATGATATTCCTGGCATATCCTTTGCCACCCTTGAAAACAGAAAAAAACTTTTCATTAAATTAATTTAAGGAACACATATATATAGATTAATAACTATATAATTTCTTATATTTAAAAATAATTGTATAATATTTTTATCTGTTATAAGATATAGCATTACTGGCCATGTCTTGACTTTAACTCCGCCTGTAGCTCCATTGAACGTGCAATTCCAAACATGCACATTTTCTACATTTTCCTCCTGTCCATCTTCACCTAGACTCCCAACACTGCATGGAAAATTATTGCATTATAATGGAAAGGAACTATTCATTCATAAAGTGTAATTATTTTCATTTGAAAACTTATATTACAAACAATCAAATCTAACACAACTTTATTTCTCTTTTATGCTTTTAGTTTTTATAGAAGGTTCTCCATATAAGTGACTAGACATATAATTCACATTTTCCATGTGTATTCTGACGAACCTAATACCATGACCAGGACCACATCTAATGTTGCTAATGTTGAGGAACTTTGTGCCACCTTTGATGGCAATGCAATCGTCACCTGTCATAAAATCAAATAGTAAACCATAAGATTGAAGTCATGACATTAATTAGAGGGATGTACAGAACTAATTGATAAGACTAAGAGAAATGAAAATTGAAGAATAAAGTGAATATATATATATATACACGTATACAATTACCAGTTCCAATTATAGCGTCGTGAATGTTAACTCCAACTGAGTTTGTGATATCAATTCCGTCAGTATTGTGGCTTTCCAGTGGTGAATATATTTGAATATTTTTTATGGTTACATCCACACTGTGAACTATGTGGATATGAAATTTTGGCCCGTTGATATGAGTTAGTCCTTTTATTTGAAGACCATCACATCTTTCGAATAGAAGAGCCTGCAAACTCAATGTTATACAAATAACTATTATTATTATTATTATTACTATTGGCATATTAATTCATGCTCTAATTTAAAAGGAAGAGTTTCTAACCGTTGGTGGTGCAGTGCATCCTTCAGTTAACTGCAAGTTTGAATATCTTGTATTGTTAAATCAATACTTATTTTTTCAAATAATGACAGAAAAAATTATAAATATTTAAATATTTAACTAATATACTCTATATTAAGCAAATTTCTAAACATGTATTCATATTTGGTGCAAATACAAGATGTAGTTGATTGTGGTATTACATTGCCCCACCAAGCGTGACCTCGACCATTGATTATTCCTGATCCATCAACTTTCATATCTTTTATGTCAACGAAATGAAGCCATAGCCCTGAACATGATCCCCCCACATATTTCTCTCGGGGGCTAGTATATTTCCCAAAAGCTGCAACCGCAAGGAATTAAGTAAAATCAAGTTTAAAAGCAATTTAATTAAGCATATAAAATATGTAGTATGTAACAAAAATTAGGTTGTTGCTAAAAACCAATCGGGTCTCTTTGTTCTCTCAATGTGTATTGATCAAAAAGCCAATTCTTTATGTGAGATGCATTTGTTTTTAAAAAGTGATTTTTAAAACTCGTTTTTTTTTTAATTATATAATGAGACCTTGAAAATTTGCATACTTGATTTTTTGCTAGGACCGCCACCAAATAAATACAGATGAAATATTTCCAAGTAAATTATGTTCTTCTCTCGCCACAAAAGTCCAAGTGAAAGGAAGAAAATCATAAGTTTATGTGATTATTTTTTCAAAAAAAAATTGTTTAATTGAACAAAAATGTAATAGATGTACCTCAATATGAATTTTTTTGGCTTGACAGGGACCTATGAATCTTGCTGCACGTAATAAAAAATTATGTCTAGCTGGCACCACAAGAGTCGCAGTGCCGTTTTTTGCTCCACATAAATCATTCCACGCATTCACAAAAGCCTATAGAAAATGACATGTGAATATTATTTTTCATGAATATATGAAACGATAAATAAGTTTTAAAAACTGCAAGAATAGCGAGTCACAAAATAATCTTCCAAAAAATTGTAGGAAACATAATCAAATATACATAGGTAGTGACATAAATTGAGTGTTAGTACAAGGAATTGAGTGTTAGTACATCCTCTTAACAAACAATTTAAAAATTCTCATATTTCAAAATTTCACTGATAAAAGTGATATGAACTATAATTCACATAATATTTAATGACTATTTGATATATATGAGTGAGGTTTTATATTAAAGGAGAATTTTTAAGCATAACAATTAAGATAATTTAACATTTCTCTGAGAAAATATTATAATATTAAAAATGTATCTAGTTTGAGAATAAAATAAGGAGAAATTTTTTCATGAATGAAATTTATATATAATTTAACAATAAATTTATTCATAAAATATATTTTTCTCCAAAACCAAACATATCTTAAAGAAGTAAGCATATAGTACGTACTTGAGTATCATCGGACTGGCCATCCCCTTTGGCACCATATTTGAGCACGTCAAAAGTACTTTGTGCATGTCCAATGGAAAAATTGCAAGAAGCAATAAAAAAGGTCAAAAAGAAAAATACGTGAAAGCCCTGCAGGATAAAAAACACATATCAATTGAATAAGATAATAAAAAGAAGCCCACCAAAAATGATTATGAAAAAGAGTAGTTGTCAATAGAATAACTGACGACTAGCATGCTCACTAACCATAGTGTGTATATTTTCAAAGAACGAGTAATAATGTGGGAACAAATATATAAACTTATATATATATATATATATATATATATATATATATATATATATATATATATATATATGTTGAAGCCTTGGAATCAACCGAAAGCAAGTTCAAACAAGAAGATTAGAATTGAAAAAATGAAATTGATTTATAATGAATTATTTACTAATTTTATATATTTGCTTCCTTTTGATGTTTGTATGTATTGATAAGAATAAAACATATTAAGAAATTAAACTAATACATTGTAAACATGAATTTGGATTAAAATATCATCAAAATAAATAACAATATATGCATGTCACATTGTGAGAAATAACAATTTCAACTTAGGACCCACAAAATGGAAAGAAATAGATATACGCAGCGTAATATAATTTTTTACTAAGATGTAAACATTATTATACAATAAACATTTTTCCTATTATATGTCAGAATTAAAATGTGTAGAATGGATGAAATTTTCATGCAGTGAAATACTTTTAAATCACAAATCATAACGTGGCACAATACTTATTACAATCAATAGGATTAGCAAACTATTCGAATCGAAATATCTATTTGATATTAGGACTCAATATGGAAGAGTTTTCAAACTAATGCCATTACTATATATATATATATATATATATATATATATATATATATATATATATATATATATATATATATCATAATAAAATACACCATTAACTAGTTATGCGTGTATTTCTTAATCATAAAAATATATTAGATATTTATAATATCTATCTTAAAATCACAATATAATAACAAATGAATGATTGGTGTCGTACAATTTTTTATATTGGTACGAATTAACTTATAGATCTTTATCAGATATTTCTTATTTATTTCATTTTTTAAAGTTATTGTGATTTTTTATACATGAAAATTTCTATTTAAGAGTAAATTAAGAGGTGAATATTTTCTATATCAATTTTTTGTGATTAATTTTATATTAAGAAACTATTTCAATATAAATCAATACTATTTTTCTTTTTTCATCTTTTCAACGGATGTATATCATAATAATTATATGATATAATTGATTGATACATCATTTCCTTCTTTATTTTATCTTATTATGATATTTTTATTTAGTGAAAATATCCATAGTTTAAAAGTAAAATTATATTGAGGGATATTTAATAATATCGTTCAACAAAGAGATTATTTCAAAAGAAAAAAAATAAAATAAAAAGGAAAATATTTTAAGAGCTAACAAGAAAAACATAAAGGCCCTGTTTGGTGTATCATATAGAATAAGGTCTAATAATAGTAAACATAATAGTACAACGTTTGGTAATATATTATAAGGAATCTATTGTACAAGTTTTTATTTTATCCAGTATTTAGTGCGCCACATGACTAGTGCGGACGGCAAGCGATGACTGACTGTGCGACCACAAGGAGCGACAACAAGGGCGGGTGGCAACTGATGAGGGCCAAGTGGCAGTGGGCCACTGATAGTGGGTGGGCTAGTGGGTTGGCATCGATAGACCACAAGGGGTAGGGGCCAAACATTGACAGAATAGTAAGAATAAATTTGAAATTGACTATTAAAAATAATATTATAGGATAAGAAATAATTTTACCTTATAATATTATATTAGCATATGTGATAACAAACATGTGATAAGAAGTTGGCCTTATGATATTAGTTAATACAATTAGGTTTTTTTTCCTATGTATTAACTTCTACAAATTTTCATTTTCTTTTCACCTAGACATGAGTTCAACAAAATTTGGTATAGCTAATGTTTATGCCTTCATTAAAGTTTTCTACTCATTTTGTGGAGTCTATTAATAATTGAACTTTTACTAAAAGTACCTGTTTGGCACGTAAATTGAGTGTGAAATTGAAGCTTGGAATTGGAATTGGATGATCAAATTCCAAATTTTATGTTTAGCAACCCTTTTAGAATTAGAATTATAATTCCATATAATAATTCCATGTTATTGAAAAATAACTAACCCAATCATTTTCCAATTCTTAACCCCATACCTTAAAAATTGTCAATTCCAAATCTCAACTTTTATTATCCTCTAATTGTAACCACCTCTCATCACTTGCTCCTGCCCACTGTTGGTCACCAATCGCCCCTTCTAGCATCAACCGTTGTGTCCTATCACCTATTGGGTTGCTGCTTGTCACAAACTTAATTTAGTGAAAATATTTTAAAGTTATGGATCACATGTCCAAGTATTAGAAATGAAATTAAATTTAGAATTCTAGTTCTAAATCCTAAGTCTTCGTAAGAGTCAAACATAAAATTTAAGATTTTGAGCTACTTCCAATTCCACATGGCAAATAAATTTCTGTAATATTTAGTGGTTTATTTTTCATTTGTGCATGATTGTGTACTATTGGACTCATATTTGATGTTTGGGTTTAATTTGCCAATTTGCATTTTTCAATATTATTGTCAATATTCTAACATTATTTTTGTATTTTCGCAATACTTATGATCTTTAATTTGTAGGAATTCTAACAAGAGTTCTCCAACAATGTACTAAATAAAGGTCAAGAGTTGTTTCGATTATCTAAATAATTTAATATGGCCTTGAGACAATGTAAGAGTTGTTGAGGAGTGAATCCCATGTAGAGTTTAGTATTTGGACCATTATAAAGGTCTAACTGAGATTCCAAATGAAAGTTAAGACGTATAGCTACATGTTTATTTAGACTAAACAAAATGGTGGTGTTTTGAAGGCCTTATAATCATTTGAAATTTGTGGGCTCTAGATGTAACAAACGATTTTGTTGACCAAAAATAAAAAAATATTATAATTTCATTTGAAAAAAATTCTTAGCCCATTTCTCTTTTGGTTGTTGTTCGGTTTTTATTGTAAAAAATAAAAAGCTCATTTTGTTTTTTTTTTGTTTTATTTATTTATTTAAAAAAAAAACTCTAAGCCCATTTGATTTTATTGTTGCAAAAAATAAAAGGTAAACAAAAGCCCATTCATTGTTTTAGTCAATCCATGTTTGAAGTTGAAAACAAAAAATGTTTAAGCCCAATTTTTTTTAAATTTTCTTTAAAAAAATAGGACTCACGTGAAAGCCTGTAATTCCTAGAAATCACGCCTGGAAAAAGAAAAATGATGCCTAGCAAGACAATGAAATTGATGTTGAAGCGAGGCGCCTAACAAAGTCGTAGAAATCATGCACAGGAGTTAGAAATGGCGCACGAGCAATGCATAAAAGGATTGAAGAATTTCATGAAATCAGTGACCAATCATAAGAGGACTAAGAAGTTCATGACCCAACTGTATAAATGGGATGAATGGATACCAATAGGGGAATGATATGTTTGGTTCTCTGGAAACTTTTGTTCTGAAATTTTTGAGAGAGAATTGAAAGAAGTTCACAAAAAGGGGAGGAGATTTTTAGATCACTATTTTTCCTTTTCTCTGGAATTTTTTTTTTATTTAGAAATTAATAGAAACTCACAATAGAGAGAGAAACGGAGATCAGGGGCTAATTTTAGCAAGTCACACAAGAAAATACAAAGAGACCAACAACAAATGCTTACATCAGGCAATTCAATCCAAGTAACAAACATAGAGAGAATAAGGTAACTATAACATAGTCCAAATCATCATCAACAATCCATCTCATTACAAAGTTTTAAACCCAATCCAAAGCCAAACATAGATAAATATTTTCTAGTTCAAAAATCAAAATAGAAACCAAAAAAGGAAGAGAAATAGAAGAAAGTTCAAAGGTATATCAGGCTGCCATCGTCGCGAACTTCGTGCTAGGGTGGCGGACAGAGTGGACTCTCCCTCCATTTGCGAAGCTAGCCGCATCCTTCTAGAACCCGCCGCACCAAATCGGAAGCCATCGCGATAGTAAGAATGTTTGCACGGCCCAGGAAGCACGGCAGCCTCC
Source organism: Dalbergia oliveri (assembly GCA_030441495.1). Classification (NCBI taxonomy): domain Eukaryota; kingdom Viridiplantae; phylum Streptophyta; class Magnoliopsida; order Fabales; family Fabaceae; genus Dalbergia; species Dalbergia oliveri. Next base: position 10,607,105 of record JAMLFY010000015.1, on the reverse strand, counting down.
ATGCGTTCCAAGCTCAGCGGGAGGCATCGCCGCGCCGTCTTGAGACCTCCCCTTCGATCCTTCTCCATCATCGAGCCATCCTGCTGCGATTTCCCTCTATAACCGCGCATCGTGCTTCGTGAGGCGCCACATGAACCGGGACGCGACTCACAGCCCTTTTCTCACGGACCACTCTTCGCGGTCTCAGCCTCCTTTTGGCCGGCCTCTTCTTCCCTTCTCCAGATCTTTTTCTTCCTTTCTCTATTGCTCTCTCTTCCCTTTTCTCTATTTTTGTCTCTTGGTCCTGTTTCCCTTATGTGTGTGTTAGTCGTGTGTGATTGAGAGAGAGAGTGTGTGTGTGTGTAGTGTAGGTGAGTGTGTGAGAGAGTTTTTTTTTAAGTTCTTTTTTATTTTTGTTGAGATTAGGCCTTTTTGTTTCTTTTCATTTTTTTAGAGGTGTTGGGTTTTTATTTTGTTTAGATTTTAGGATTTTTTATATATGATAAATAAATAATTAAAATTCAGATTTTTATTTAATTTAGCCGCGACGCTTGTTAACTCTATATTCTAGGATTTTAACTTTAAAGGTTGATATCCTAGAATTATTTTCAAAAATAAAATCAACCAATCCACAATTATTTTCTAAAGAACTACGTGACTTTGAATTCATTGCACAGGGATACGTAGGAGGTGATTCCGATCCTTGTCAAGTCAAAATTAATTTTTGTCTTCATTGTAAATAATTTTTCTAATGAATTTTTAATATGAGATATTTTATTTTATTTAATTTTCATTTCTTGGGAAATATGTTTTATTTTGAATAAATAATTAATTTAGCTGTGACGGCTTGTTAATTCGATATTTCGGGTATTTGAGTTGTGAAGCTTAATGATCCGAAAATTTCCCTAAAATACATTTGTTCCTTTTTGTATTTTTTTTCTTTATATAAAATCAAAATAATTTTATTATTTGTAAATATTTATTAATTCATAAGACATTTTATTTTCATGTATTCATTTTAATTTTGTTATTTATTTTTCAAATATTGTATTTCAAATAAAGATGTTAATTTAGCCGTGACGGCTTTTAACTCAGTATTTTGGACATAAACGCGACGATTTGATACTCTAAAATTTCTCTTTTAAAAAATTATTTTTAAATTTTCTTGTAAATAAAAATGGTAAAATAAATATTTTGAAGGTTATTAATAATTTGTACAAATCAATAGGTACCGTCTAGGATGGGTGTACTGGGTGCAATAGGATTAAATCCTACTCTCTATGCATAATCGACTCCGAACTTTAATCTGGTTACAAAGACCTTTTCTTTAAAAAATAAATGGTTTTTCCATGTTTTCCATTTTGAATAAACTTGGTGGCGACTCCAATTTTAACTAATTCTTTCGTTGTACGAAATCCGGTTTAAACAGATAATATTATGAAGTATCTTGAGCATATCTCACTCATTAAAAGCCAAATTAAACCAAATAATACGTCCATTGAAAACTAAGAAATTAGGGTTAAATTGGTTAGAGAAAAAGTGCCAAGGTAAAATACCAAGATAAAAGATGTTGTGCTAGAAATATCAAAAGAAGACATTCAACTTTGTAGTAGGAATCAAATTCTAATTCTCAAGGAAGCTAGCTGAAAATCTGGTTGAAAGATTGGAAATGCAAATCTGTCCTTATGCTCTCCAACATGACATCTTCCATCAATCTCTTGAGTTAAAAACGTTCATTTTACTTACTTTTATTACGTTAGAAAGCTAACTCAAAGCTCTACAACTTATATTTCAGCCCACGAAGGTCAACTCCAACTATACTGGCCACTCAGGAGTAAAGAGTGTGCTCTTTGCAAGCTATACGACAAAGAAACTAGCATCTAGGCATCTAGAAATGAGTGCCTAGGCATTGACTGTTCATCAACAACATAAATTGTGGTCCTCCTCCTCATTCTAACTCTCACCCTTTCACTTAACCACTCTAAAATCCTCTCTAGAACACAACCCCCAACCCCTCATCCTTCTTCTTCCATCATCTCCATTCTCAATCCTCTCAAAAAGCATCACCTTCCCTCTTCACCATTTCCTTTTTCTCTCTAAAACCTCCACTGAAGGATCTTGAAGCTTGTTGTTGGTGAGTTTGTAAGAGACTCAAATCCTCTTCCTCTTTTGCCCTCCAAAGGTAATCCTTTTTCATCAACTCAATTCTATCTCTAGCCTTGGTTTTATTCTTCTTTCTATGATTATGGATTTTTGTGGGTTTTGAAAACCCTAGGGTTAGAAGATTGGGAAATTAAGTGCAAATTTGTGTTAGTCTTTAAATTTGGAAACTCTTGAGTAGTGACATTATCTTGTTTTTTATGTTAGGTTGGGGAAACCTAAAGTAATTAGAGGTGAGCTCAATCACCCATCCTTTTTTCCTTCTCTAGGCAAGCAAAGGTAATCCCTAACATCAAATCCTCTTTATTTCATGAGTTGTGTCACATTCTTTTGAGAACTTTCTCTTGAAGTTGGAATTGAATAGCCTAAAGTTTGGTTTGAGGCTAGAGATGTTGGAGTTGTCGTGAGCTAATATTGGGTGTAAAATCTAATGGATGTCCATTTTATGATGTCTATTATGTTAAGTTTATGGGAAGGATAATCCTTTGACTTTGCAATTCCATATTGTTGAGTCCTATGAGTGGGCGGTGTATCTATAGTTATTTTCACACACATACATTTGTCCAACATGTTTAAAAATTGATTTATGGCTTGGAGATGTTTCATACGTGAGTTTATGACTTTTGGAATGATATTTGGATTTGGTTATATAATATATTATGAATTTTGAAACCTTATACATGGAACTTATGTTGATATATAGCTTTTGAAATATGTTTTATTTTTTATTTTGGATTATTCTTGGAAAATTCTTTATTTATGAGTTATGGATCCAAGTAGGGGTGTTCAGGGTCAGATTGAGGAGAAAATATAACCCAATCCAATTAAATTGCCACGGCTTGGATCAGAATAGAGTTTGCTTGACCTGAATTGAGCGAACTCAATCAATCTTATTTGAGTTTGTTTGAGTTAGGTCATCAGGTTCTATTTGAAATGAAATCAAAATGTTATCCATATTTTTAGCAAGGTGATGAAGACTTTTGAATGCTAATCTCCTTTATGAACAAAAAATAGGACTCTAAATCCTCTATCCATTTAGTTTTGAGAAAGTGCCAGTACTCCTCTTCTCTAGCAAGTACACCACAATGACATGTAAGTAAGAGTTGTAGGAGTCAAGCCTATCAACGTAGTAGATAATATTTCAAGTGTGAGGGCAACGTTGGGTGAATTTGCAGCATGAATGTAATGGTGGGTGAGCAACTGAGTATAACATGTGAGCGGTGGGCAAGTGTTGTAGTGCAAAAATGATCGTAGCAACCAAAGGCATGCGCGAGTGACAATTGCAGTTGCGGAGAACAAAAATGGTGACGCAAGATAGTGTCAATAGTGTTCTGGATCTACTATAAATACTCTAGATCTAACAATTGAACCAGCTTGAATTGTCTTCTACCTTAACAAACACGAATACTTGATCCAACCGGATATTTGGAATTGAGTCGGTTCACTTTGTCAGTTCACGGGTTGATTCAAACCCGTGAACACCTCTAGTTCCAAGAATAATTGTAAAAAAAAATGAATTATGTTATGAAAATGATTTTGGAGGAAACTTAGATAAAATTGTAGCTAACAACAAAGGATGCTAGCCTCGGTGCACCACAAATAGCCTAACTACAGAGGAGGTTACTAGCCTGAGGTGTAGGCCAACACGTCTAGTATATGGACACCTTGAGGTCCAAGCTATCGGTGTCACTCAATCATGGATTCTGGATGTAAGTCCTCCCTTGGATTGATTTTATGATGAATGTATTTTCTTTACAAATGTGTATTTTAATTCGTATGATTTACATCATCATTGTTATGTTTCAAGAATTGACATTTTAACTGTCTCATGCATATTATAGATGCCTTGTCTCAAACTCAATTTGTTTCCCAGTTAGGGTCATTGTAGGCTTGTTAGGGAATAGATACTCCTTATGTGACGGTTCAGATTCAATTGGGTAGTGACACTAGGTGTACCCTTAAAAGAAAGAAAATTGAAATTGAAAGCACTTAGTTTTTCCCTTAGGTTATTTTTTGTAGGATAGAATATAATAGGTTTGGAGAAATAAGCTCTTCTCTTCTTCTTTCCTTCTCCATTTGTTTTGTATTTTTCTTTTGTTTTTCCTATATCCCCTCATCAATGGAGGTATAAGATCCTTTAACAAATTCAAGAATACAAAAGTTACACATGTTGTTTTTTGAGACCTTCTTCATTAATTCAATTTACAAGAAATGTTATCTTCCTCTTCTTCTCTTGGTTTATAATTTCCTAACTGATGGTATTTCATTTTTAATTCAAGACTAGAGTATGGTTGAATGCATGTTGATTAGTTGATTAATGAGTTTAATCATACTAACGAATAGGACTTTTGAGTAGAAATTTGAACTTAAGACTATATGCATCTACCAAAATACTAATGGGGTCCTAAGGTTTCATGACTTGATCTCATGCTAGTTTAATTCTCTGATTTTCGTATTTGAATGTTGAGTTAGACACTAAGGTTTCAATTTAGTCCAAATTAGCCTTTTAGTTCGCAATCAATGATAGGACAGTTCTAACCGTTTCCAAATCTCCCATTATTATTTAGGTCTTTGAGAAACAACCTGAATTGCATGCTATTCCAAGTTTACCAATTTTTGGATTAACAATTTGAGTGAGCTCAACACTCACATCAACTATTTGACCTTCTTGGCCTAAGAGTATGTTTGTTTGGATTTTAGAGGGAAAGAAAGGGAAAAGAAACGGCTTGTAATGTAAAATTTTAAAATTTCATATTAAAAGTCATTTCTTGTCCTCTAAAATCTAAACCTACAAACATATCCTAGGAGATACAGGTGACCCAATGATGCAAGGAAGTCACAAGTTAAACTAGCCCTCCTCCCTCAACATTTCAGGCTTCAAAACTTGTCAGGCGAATACTTGTCCCCCTATCTTCCCTCTCTTAAGACTTAAGCCTAACACCTCACTAAGTACTTTAACAAGTGGTATCAAGATCCCTCTCATGATTTGTGACATACTCAGCAAAGATTTCTGCATAGACTAGGGTGAAAATCCAGCACTCTCTCCCCTGGAGGCATAATATTTGCCCAACTTAATACACCCCCAACCCCATATAGTACAAAGGACAACCAAGTTCACTTTGGAGTCAAAATACTACACATTCCGCCCTTTATAATATGGCATATTTCGACTTGTCCTAAAGGCAGATCCAAACTTTTCAAAAGCTCTTTGCCCTTCTCTTTTGTTCGATGCAATAAATCTTCCAAGGAGGTTGTTGAACAATGATGATCGCAATTATCTTTCTTGTAGCTTGATCTTATGCTTAGCTCATCCATGGCTAGCGAATCATTGAGATATGTGATGATACGAAGAGTCCTATTTTTATAGGGTGATTAAGGGAAGTTTGGTTTTGTTTAGATTGAACGCAAGTATAATTAGGAAGAGAGCTTGCCATCATGTGTAACAAACTATTCGAGTCTCTACAGTCAGTAATTCTGGTTGAAGACTTGAATACATTTTAGGTTTTGTTGTTTGGCTCTTGTAAAGAAACTAATACAACTAGGCTAACAAAAATGCAACCATGGCAAGTACAATTTACTGTTAGGAACGAATGTCAATGGATTCATCTCTATGCATAACTTCAAGACGGTCAACACATATCAGAAGATGTTGTAACATATAAAAACAAAAGAAATTCATGTCAACGAAGAATTTGTAACTATTCACATCAGCTTTTGAATTTGCAATTTTATGTTAAAGGAACAGGGGCTAGGCACATCTGTACCCGTGTACAACTGAACAGCTACTCCCAGATAGAACAAGGGGTGTGTATATGACCAGTAAAATTCTTTTAACCGGACAAATTAATCTAATCCAATTTTTAAGGACATTTCTCGCAATCAGCCAATTTCAAGTGATCTAATGTACCAAAACTTAAAAATGAAAAACCTAACATTGTTCTTCGATCCATGCCAACTATAAAGTGAAAACATTAATTTTTACCTTTTAGATTAGTTTAAGTTTTACCCACAGCTAGCTGTCGTAGAGGTGAAAAGCTACCAGAATGACGGCTCTTAAAGAACCTGTGAAGTCGGGATAAGTCGTATGCCGCATTAAAATGATAGATTCATCTTAATCATCACAAAGTCTCTCATGATGATAATAATTATGATCATAACAAAAATAATAATAACAAAACAGCTACCAGCAAAATCATATATTCAGCTAGCTTCTCCATACAAATAACAGACCAGCGTCTAATTGATGGTCTTAAACTACCTTTGCGCATCCAAGGGGCAACATTAAATAAAAGATAAAGTAGTTTCATTCAACCAAGATATTAACCTCCCAGAGTCCCCAATAATTCAAACATAAGTTCAAGATAAAACGTAGGCCTAAAGAGCAAACATCGACATAATTCAGAATACTGCAATCGAATTCCGATAAATTCATGATGCTGCAAAATCCTAATAGCAATAAACCTCTAATGATAAAACTGTCTTCATTGATAGTCTATTAAACTACAAAGGCTTGAAAATGGCTCGGTGAATTGTTCAAATGGCTTTGCAATGCAGAATATCTGTTGAGGCTTGTTCATGGCACTGTCAAGAGCATTACCCCTCAACCTTATTATGATGGCACTGCAGAAAAATTATTCAAGGAAACACCGTCAAGAGCTTGCAGAAGCGGCACAAGATACCAGAAACCAAATTCCTCTAACGAGGAAAAAAATTCTCAGTAGCTGATATAACATAACATACTGTAGAGCTGTCTTCCAAAAACCACTTTCAGGTTTACGAAAAATTAACAGTGAGTTTTTTATGTTTTACTGTTTTCAAGAAATTTAGTTATCTTGAGTTATTTATACAGATTTTTCATTAAATTTAATTGAGAAAATTAGGAAGAAAAACTGTTGTGCTTATGTCTTTAGAGAGATCCAGGTACATGGTTGTCAAAGCATAGGAGTACACGCTCTTACAAACCTAGGAGAAACTGCCGTTCCATTCCTGCTGCCAAAGCGACATCAGAGCGCGTGCTAGTTCGCAGGAGCAGTAGGGCGGTCCCACCTGATTCCCTCCTCTGTCACTTGAGTCTCGACTCTCTCTCTCTCACACGACAGGGTATACGCTGCGGCCGATTCTGCCTTCACCCAAGCCTCCGCCAACCGCCACGCAACCTCTGGCCACCGGTCTCTGCCGATCGCGCTGCCAGCACCACCGTCTGCTTCTGCCTCCAGTGGTCTTCTTTCTTTTTTTTAACTTTTCGGGGTCAGATCATGTCGGGGTTATTTTTTGTGTGTAGTGACTGGGTGGCTAAAGATGTTCAGTATCAGACCGACTGTTGGAGAATGATTCAAACTAAGAAACAAATTCTTATGCTTCAAACGAAAGCACAGTAGGAGGAGAATGTGGATTTGATGCTGTTTTGTTTCATGGGCACTAGAGAATTTGATCACTGTTCATCTTTTCTATGGGGTTGTAGAGTGAATTCAAATAGCATTGGTGAGTAAAAATTCTTAAGATGAGATTTCCAAGTGTTAGAAAGAACAAGAGGAATTTTCAGAAACAATGTATCAAGGTAATGATGTCCTTAACCATAGTCATTGTCTCAACATTGTGATTCAGGAAAATTTTCCCCCATTCAATACATAGCACCACGATAGGAATAGAGTGATAGATAAGAACCACATACAACTTAGATCTAGCTGGACTCCTCTTAAAAACAATCTTTGCTATATTTATAAGGACTAAATATATTTAGGAACAGAGATCCATTTAATTATAAATTATTAATGGACACATAACATTAATGTTTTACCCGCTAATTCAAACAAAATCAAATGGAATTGAGAAGGAAATACACAGAACAGAAAAACAATTCAAAGCAATCCATTACCAACACAATCATAAATTCTAGGTCTCGAGGAAAAAGCCATTACCAGAAGTAAATTTCATAAGCAAAATTCTGGCACAATTAATAGGGGTAAGATACTACTATTGCCAGGAAGGAAAAGAAGCATTTTAACTTCAAAAACATTAAAGTGATTGAAACACCAAACTAAGTAGCCAGCAAGATGATTTTGCCTTTCATTACTAGAAAATCCACATTTAACATAGATGAATAACACCAAATTAGTGATACTAAAAAAGCATACCACCGATTCAAATGACCAATATACAAAAAAATAATAATCGACAAGAAAGGACATACTGTATGTAGAGGTATCAATCTGCTCAGGGAGTTGCTTAATATCAACCTCAAACCTAGACTGAACCTGCAAGACACAGCAAACAAAGTCAATAAGCTAAAGGACCAGCATCAGTATTATGAATGGTGGATGGCAGCCTATGAAGCACAGACACGGGACAGGACATGACACAGACATGAGGGACACACCAAAGTTGAAAAATTATCAACCACAAACACGGCATATATATAAGTAAAAATTTAATAAAAATAATACATTATTCAAAATAGCATTTATATAAGTTTCATTTATGTTTTATTTTCTTATAAACTCAAAAAGTTATGTATTATTTCCTTTTTATAACCCTGTTTATGTTACATTTTTCTATGTTAAGAAAAAAGTACATTTTAAATTAAATATATACAAACATGTGACATTAATGTGTCATGTAAGATCTACAAGGACATGCGTCCGACACGTAGACATGGCACCCAATTGGTGTGTCCGTGCTATTTGGACCAGTGGACACTCATAGGGGACACAGTTGTTCAGGTTAAGGAGATCTGCTATGGATGACTTTGTCACTTCATGAATTTGGGTGACTTTAATGATGGGTTGAGGAGAGTTTTCTGAGCAAACACAGTAAATGAACATGTGAAAACTTAGACTATAAAAATAATGGGCGGAGAATGAATTGCCAGAGAGGTGATGGAGATGACACAGACACCAGGAGTGCCACATTTGAGTTTCATAGATTTGAATGGGCTGCAAGGCTTGAATCAGATTTTGAAAACAATTTCACAAACCAAAGCACCCAAACAAGGTAACCAACTGCCATTGCTGCCGTCAAGTCCACCATGACAATAGCAGTTGCCATGGGCACCACAAGCCGCAAAGCCAGGTTCTGGACTATTTTCAGCATGCCATGGCCACATTTTCATAACAGTGTTAGAGACAGGTTTCCTCAAAGGCATCAAGGTTTACAGGAGGACAAGTTTCAGGAAGGGTATGAAAGGGAATTCAACAGCAAAGGGTGAAGGGACAGCTGGCTCTGCGGCTGATTTTGTGGGGCCATAGAGTAACAGAATTAGGAATCATCATAGGATTGCATGTGACGTGTGTGCATCTGTTTGGGTGAGGGTTGTATTCGGTTAAGAGAGGAATTATATATATGGAGTAGAATTAAGAATGAGGATGCATTCTGTTAAAATTGGCTGGTGAGGAGTTGGGCTGCTATAGTGCCCTTTTTGTCTCTCTTGTACTGAGGCTTTTCCAAGTTTATTTTCCCTCAGAAGTGCAGTACAATAGTACTTTTCTCTCATTCTTATCTGAATCATAACACATTGCCCCGCATTAAAAAAATGAAAACATATAAAGTCATGCTACATACATTGTTGAGAACATCGACATCTGTAGAACATGAAACAAATGTAATTGCCAGGCCTTTGGTGCCAAACCTTCCAGCTTACCAACCTGTTCAGAATTTCAGCCAAAAAGAAATAACTAGCTAGCTCCGGGAAAAGGCACAGAACAACTAATTGAGCAATGAACTCAAAAACAGAGAAGAATATCGAAGCATACCCTGTGCAAGTATGTGTCTGCAGAGTCAGGCATGTCATAGTTTATAACTATATTCACACGTTCAATGTCAATTCCTCGACCAACCAAATCTGTTGCTACCAGAATCCTTGTATGCCCCTCCTTAAAACCTTTATAACGCTTCAACCTACAAAAGCCATTAAACAAGTTCAGACATAAAATTTGCCCGTGCACACAACCGATTCTTTTGCCACAAAATTAGTACTAGCAAGACAAAAAAGCAAACAGAACAGTCAATCCATTAATTGACCTACTTTAATGATGCAATGAAAAACAAAACACTACCATCAGTGAGCAACAGGGAGTAGCATAGTCATTAGAGTAGAACAATCTGCCACTCAAATGGTACTATTCAATATGATTATAAAAGGCATCACTTTGTGCGGCGTGGTTAATCACATATGGCTCCGAATTGTTCGTGTGTATCATGAAACAGAAAAAATTTCCTTTCCAAAATCTGAACATGGCCTTGTACCTTTACAAAGATTGTAGTACGTGAAAGTTCCTCAATATTAACACAACTCAACTACTCTCTTTAAGCCACTGGAAAATAGCTCAAGTGTTAAAATGGGACGATTTAGGATTACAACCATTATCATTTATGTGTACGTGCAGCCTATGCACGTGTATGTCCATATCAACAATTCCATTTAGAAACATCCAACTTGCTCACCAAGAGATCAACTGTTAAATAAAGGTTTACTATATTGTACAGTGGCATACAAATAATTTATTATTTTCATTCCCAGATAATATCCCAAACAAATCTGGTGCAACAACCAATTCAGAGAAAAGATAATTAAACATTAAATGTTTGGAGCTTAGATACTAGGACCAGGATAATTGCTGGAAGTCTGCAAGTGCTAAAACCGAATCAGAAAATAATTCAGACCATCTGTCAGTGCCACTACATGTGTATCATCGTACTGTCAAAAATTTAATTCAAATTTTTAAACTTGAGTGTCCATTCCATATAGTTTACACAATAGTATACAGCGCAAGTTATTCTCTCATAATGAAGGCCATATTATTCATTATTACATTTCTTTCTACATATTCTCTGCTACTTCAAAATGAAACTACAGCAAATATTGTTAGATTATTACTCCTAATTATAGCCGCATAATTTCACTATGAAATTAGTTTAAAACAAAATAAAATAGAAAACAACAACAAAATAATAGATTATTGAATCATCAATTATAATTTGATGGTCCACAGATGTCACATAATACAAACCTTTCTTCCTGGGACATTCCAGAATGAATACATATGGATGGAAAGTTACACTCCACGAGTAGTTTGTCCAGCTCAGCTGCTCTGCTAACACTTTTAACGAAAATAACAACTTGATTAAAGTCCAATGCGTCAAGAAGATCGTTCAACTTCCGGTTCTTCTCCTCCTCTTTCAATTTGATGTAGTGCTGCAAGTTCAATCACCAATGTAAGCCATATAGCTCACAAATTATCTATGGATTACGGAAAGATGAATTAAGGAAAAATTTAACTTGCCAAATGCCTACCTGCACAAGTCCATGAAGGGTCAACTTGGCTTCGTCATCAACATAAATTTCCATTGGCTGAAAGGAACAATGTCACATTAAATCATATTAGGAGCCTTCCTCAAGCTAATGGAATCCAGAACGAAATGAATTATGGATGCAGATCCCTTGAATCACAGTTGTGGCCCATCAATTTTGTCTCCTTGCAGATACTTTTTTCAATCACACCAAGCACGTGCCACTGACACTTGACACCCTAAGAACACAGGCAGCAACAAACCCAAAATATGCTAACAACCCTCCCCTCAAACAGCCAAAAATAGAGAATATCCTAAGCTGTGAAAAGCCATATCTGACAGACAGGCTACTAGAGACAGAACTAACTTCCGATGTGAGAGACATGGAGTAAAAGTAGAGAACGAGGAGAACTACAGCCACAGTCAGGAATTCCCTAAGACATTCCCATCCAGATCTTCTAGCCCAAGCTACAGCCACCCAACCACACTTCACCCCACCAGTTTGTTCCATAAAACTGGATGAAAAAACAAAAGGCACTATCCAGACTGAACCCCCTATCAAAAGCAAATTTTGGTGGAACCACGGCATTCTAAATATCTATGATTCTCTCAGGGAATGCGAGCATTATGTAAAAGAGACTTCTAATACAAGTAGTACTGGCCATGGGACATTACATCTTGCATAAATTTCTTGCAGACAGGACGAATCTCCTTGCTGAGAGTTGCAGAAACATCATCACTTGCTTATCATGGGGAGTCATCTTGAAAATATCTTGCACATCTTTCCTCATGTCTGCAGAGAGCATAACAGGAACAATGAAAACCATATTGGAATCATAGAAAGCTCAAATATAGGATTCTAGTCATATGAATGACTGTGCAGAAGTTAAACATACCCAGTGACTCCAGCATCTTATCACATTCATCTAAAATGAAATGCCTAACATTCTTCAAGGAAAGGTCCTTGTCCCTAGCCAGTGCTAGGATTCTTCCAGGTGTACCAACAACAATATGAGGGCATTCATTTTTCAATAGATCCTTGTGAACTTTAATGTTGACACCACCATAAAAGACAGCAACCTTAAGATCAGGCAAGTAGGTGCTGAACCTCTGAAACTCATGGCATATCTACATCGAAGAGATTGCACAAATATCTTAAATCAGAAGAACCTAAAACAAGAAGTTCCATAACGTTCATATAACAAACCTTGAATAAATACCTGGTATGCCAATTCCTAGTGTGACACAGAACAAGTGCAGAAACTTGGCCTGCTACAGGATCAATCTGCTGCAAAGTTGAGAGAACAAAGACTGCAGTCTTCCCCATTCCAGATTTAGCTTGACAAATTACATCCATTCCAAGGATTGCTTGAGGTATGCATTCATGTTGCACTGGTGATGAACCAAAGACAATGGAGGACGAAGGAACCAGTGGTAAGTAAAATAAACCTCTCTGACCCTTACAATTTGATTTGCAGGGTTTACCAAAGCATATTAGTTCTCCAAAACAAGATTACAATAGAAGTATTACCTGTGAAAGGAAAATTGGACAAATAAGTTCTCATACAGCATGTGCATCAAAAAAAAAATATAGAAGTATAACTTGTCAGATATGCAAGATGCACAATCTTGCAGCATGAACTGATTGATTAGCAAACCAGTCCAAAAATCCCCAAGCCCAAGTTTTATTACTAAAATTGGCCAGAAGAGGCAAAACACAAGTGTTGAACCAATTCTATCATGCAAAAATCAAGCTTTTCAAAACAATTTGTTGTACCACAATTAGGCATCTTCATGTTCAAAGTTGAAAACAGACTATAAATCAGAAAAATAGATCACGAAAAATATAGTTTGAGCCCCTAAATCATTACACAAAGTCCAACAGCAATTACTATAAATATTGATGAGGGTAACTTGCCTTCAGAAGGATGCTCAAATCCCGAGTCCACAATGGCCCGGAGAAGCTCTGGCTTCAGAAGAAAGTCTCTGAATCCTGAACTGTGGATCCCAACATAGCCCCTGCAGAACCAAAAATAAGGAATCATATAACATCAGAAAAAAAAAAAAAAAACCCAACCACAATATTCAATTCAATTCCACTCCACCTCTCCTTCAAATTTAAGAACATCGCCCCATTTACAGAAATATAACAAGCAAAAATCTTTATATTCCAAAACCCTAGGCAAAGCAATTACCACAAAGAAAAAATGGAAAATTCTGTGTGTTAATTAAAACACATCAAATATAACCCAATAAAAATCATCAAAATCTGATATTCAACCAGCACCTGCAATTCCAAGGAACGAATCCCAGTTCTAAAATGCAACTTTTTATCATATTAAACAGACAAATCAGACAATAATAAAAACAAGAGAGTAAAAAACACTCACTTCTTGACAGCTTCGCCGTTGACTTTGGTTCCAACGGAGTCAGGCGCCTCTCTTCCTCTTCTTCGTAGTCGTCAAGAAGCTCCTCCTCGTATCCTTCGTCCTTTGTTTCTCCCATTATCTGCGAACCACGAAATTGTTAACTCTTCTAGCTTTTCAGAGAAATTGAAAAAAAATTATCGAAAACAAAGCTAGTTTAGACCTAAAAACTGTAGAGAGAGCGATTTCTAGGGTCTTGGGAGAGGAATATACCTGCGAGAAGAAGAATTCGAAGGAAGGTTACGGAGTTGGGGGAATATTAGGGTTAGGGTTTCCAAAGAGTCTGCAAAGGAAATTTGTTAGCTGAAAAACAATTTTTGGGGTAAAAGAGAACTGAGAGCTCTTGAACCTCGACAAGAGAGAAGGAAACAGAGAGTGACAACACAGCCTTGGACAAACTCTGAATGGGGGAGCCATTGTATTTATAGGCATATCTATTTAACCAAAACACACCCACGTCAAAAGTCTCATTCCAAAGATTTTTTCTTCTATAAGATAGGATAGGATAGGATTTAATTTGTGCACACAAATAAAAAAATGCCACATGTAATTAGCTCAACAAAAAATAGATTGAGTCTAGAGATGGTAATTAGAAATGTATTACGGTGCCACTACTGGGTTTAGTGTTAGAAAACAATGGCACAACAAAAAAACAAAAAACATGGAGACATCACCACCACATGTAGGTTTGTATGTTGTAAGGAGGGTGTAACGAGACCATTTGACTACTAATCCTCAATTAAAAACTCGATGCAATTGTCTAACAAGATTGGGAATCACACTCATCAGAGAAACTAGAAAATATAAAATATATGATTTTGTCAATGAATATAATCATGTTTTACACCTCCACTCAACCACTCACATGTTAGCATGCCAAAGAAAATTGTCTCAAGTGTAGACACATGAGATTGAGTTAGCAGATGATTCTGGCATAAAGCAGAAGGATTTATTTGAATTAATGAGTAGACATGTTAGTGGAAGGGAAAATCTTGGTTACACTCGTTTACATTAAAAGAAAGTTACCTTCGTAGTGAAAGGATGAAAAATTCGGAATATGGAGAGGCGTGTAGTATATTGCGTTATTTTAAGCAAGAATTGTTGGATAATCCTTCATTTTAATTTATTATGCAGTTCAGTTAGATGCGAAAGAAAATAACAAATAACTTTTAGTTAGATGCGAGGATGATAATTGATTATGCCCATTTTGGTGATGTAGTCACCTTTGATACTACATATAGTACCAACAGAGCATATAGACCTCTCTTGCTTCATTTGTACGTGTTTATAGTGGAATTTGACACTTATAGATCAACAATAAATAATTGACAATTTTTGTGTTAGGCCAAATTGCTCTAAACCAGATTGATTAACAAACTTAAAGTTCTTGAGGAAAGTCTTTGTTTTTCAATATCTCGATTCGAAATGAAAGTACTCCTCTTGAGTTCTCTTAAAAGAATTGAGTATCAAACTATTTTTAGTGAAATAACGATGGAATGAAATGCGATGTAAAGTGATTTGATTAGTAAAGTGATTTGTGTGTGTTGTGATTATGTGAATGCAATGTTTGATAGATTAAAGAAGAAGAACAAGTTGTAGAATATAAATTGATTAACAAATGTAAATGTGAATAAGCGAGAAAATATAAAGGAATTAAAGGTAAAAATTAAAGAACTAGTCCTAAGAAAGCAATATAAGAGGTTGAGAACAATTATTCGTGAACTCAAAACTCTATTTTGTCATTGAGACGTGTAGAGTGAATGTTGAGTAAAAATTCCAACCATTTACAAATGTATAGAACTAGTATTTATAGACATCCTAGGACTTTAAGATCTTGACATCTGTCAATTCTAGATGTTATCCACGTGTCTTTGACAGTTATTTTCTTTGTCATGTGCCTTTGTCGGACAGTTCCACTTTGTCGCGTCTTTATAAGGCTTATGTCAAGCCGTTGGAACTGCTATTAACTGTCACGCAACCAATATCTTCTCCTATTGATTACCGTGATGATCTTCTTAAGATCTTCAAAATTTTCTAAGTCCCTAATGATGAACTCCAACTTTAAACCTGTCAAACTCCAATTTTGAATGAATGAACTCCCACTTCTCTGTCAAACTCCAATTTTGAACAAACTCCAACTTCGACCTGTCGAACATTAGTCTTAGAATTTTGTCATTATTGGCTTGCATGTTTGGAGATTCAACTTCATCCCAAATAACAAACATACACTTCGACATGTCAACTATCAAATTTGTGATTTCTTCAACACCAACATGCTTTTCCTTGAGAATTATACTTCATTTGTGTCGACTAACTTTGACATGTTGTCTGTTTGTCATAATTTATTATCATCAAGGGTCCTTATGCTTTGACAACCAAATTACACTCATTACTGCCTTTATCTCACCAAATTGAATAATAGTTTGACTTTTGGACACTTAGTAAAATTTGGTGCCAACGGCAAGTTTTAATCATTTTAGAGGAGTGGTAATATTGGGGGCTTCTCTCCTTTATGATAAGGGTAGTGGAGCATTCAAATGGTTGTTTGAGATATTTTTGCAAGTACACGGGCATATCAAGGTCCTGCAATGGCTAAAAACTCTACTTGAGGTAATGCTTCAAACATATGGGATTATGCACTCTTCAGTTGATACAAAATGGCATAAAGCACCTTGGAAATATAATGAAGAATGAATCTAGTTTTTTTTTTTTCTAACGATATCATTCAGATCAATGACTCATTAAGACTAAGGGTAGGAGCTCTCCAAATGAGTCTAGTTTTCTCAAGAAATTTTAAAGCATGCATGTACCAATATGTGGAGGAAATTGATTTCTAGTTGCACGGGAGAAATTGTTGAGAGATTTCAATCTTCAAGAGAACAAGCGGTTAATCAACTTGTACAAAATAAAAGAGAATTCAATCTTCACTATTGTTGAGAGATTTCAATTTTCACTTTTGTTATGCGAAGTACACAAGTCAATGAAAGTTTAAATGCAGATTTGAAAGGCTACTTGCAGCCAGACTTGTATATATCCCAATTTTTCAAGCATTTTGAAAGGGTTGTTAGTGATAAGCACTATAATGAATCACAATGTGAATTTGACTGAGGCAGAAATCACCAAGATTAAAGATGGAGAGTTCGCCTTTGTTATAACAAATTGCACAAATTTATACTCCAGTGATTTTATATATTTTTCAAAAGGAGTATGATTTGTTTTCAGCAGCATGAATAAAACATCGAAATGAGTATGATTTGTTCTATTAATACTCTATTGTTATTTTTCAGCATGTTTTCTTTTATTTTGATTTTTAATAAGATATATGTTGTATTGAGATTTTTACTATTTGTGGTCAGTATAAGATTGCTTTGATTTTGTTATGCAATTGATCTTCAACGTATTCTTCAAATCTATTTTCACATTTTCTCCTCGCACTCTACCGCACGAGATGGAAGACAAAGGTTAGATACCTTCTTTCTTTTGGTGTTTCAAATTTTCTAGAGGAATTATTCGTTTTCTAAATTGAAAAATTGAGATCGAAATGAAAACTCATATGGAGTTATGGGAATGTTTTAATTTTCCATGGAGAGGTTCAACGTTAGTTTATGATATTTGTTTTGTTTTGAATTGATGTTAAAATGCATCTTTGGTCCATTCGTAGATAAAATTCGCTAGTAAATGTAAAGCAATTTTTTGTTTGAAAAAATTTTTCCGTTTAAATTACCGGAGAATTTTCCACTAGTAAATGGTAAGCAATTTGAAAAAAATTATATTCAAATTATCGGTGGATTTTTTTTTTTGCTGATAAATCCTAATCAATTTTTCTTCAAAAAAAATAGTCAACATTGCTGGGGATTTTTCTATCAATTTTAAATTCAGCTGGTATACTGAAATGATACTAATTTTTAAGTTTTAATTACCAATTGATTTTCCACAAATTTTAAAAAATCCACTTGAAAAATCTATCAAGTGGTCAAACAAAGCCTGATTATTCTACCATTGCGACTCTCTATCTCTCTCATTGCACCACTGTAGTGCCCATTTCTTCTCATCAGCCGCTTCCTTCAGTGGTGAGACCACCATTGTTTTGCTCTTCATATCTCTACACTTTAATCAGTTCTATTATTTTTCATTTGTTCTTTTTTTATTTATTTGTTTTATTGCAAATCTATCACTACCACCATTGCTGCTCCCTGCCATGCCACGCGTTGCTGCCACCATAGAAGGTATTTGGATTTTAACTTTTCAGCGTTGCCATTGGAAATATACTGTCATTGTAATAAGCATTGGAATTTTGCTTGCATGTGCAATTCTCTTATATTTCATAAGATTAATTCAGTGCGAGAATTATTATGCTATTTTTTTTTTTTCTGACGAAAAAAATTGCTAGGTTGAAGTTTGTAAGTTGAATTGTTGCCAAAAATAATAAAAAAATTTACTGGCAGATCTTTCTGCCAATAATATTAACTTCAAACTTAAAGATAATAATTTTACTGGTGGGACAAGTTGATAATTTCTTTTAATAAATTCCTAAACTAGTCGCTCATAATTTAACATTGGGACATGTTAGTTCGTGACAAAAAGAAATTCATCCAATAGTCTCTCAAAGTATAAATTTTGGACAAAGCTTAGTTCTCGGTGATAAAATCACCAAACATGACATTTTGGTTCATATCTCTTCTTTGACCCAAGTCAAGCCCAATCCTATTTTCAACTTCCCCCTACCCCACTATAATTTTCATCTCCACCACAACACTCTAGTGCCCAACCATAATCATAACTGTTCCTTCTATATGACCGTTCTTTTTTCTTCCAAATTTATTCTAACCAACAAAAAAATGTAAAATAAAACATTTCCACAATGTCATCACTAATAATAACTAGTAGCACAATGTTGATTGTTTTTATTTCAAGTAAAATACACTTCTCCCTCTTAATGTATTAAAAAATGACACTTCACTCATTAATTTAAAAATCCTACACTCCTCTCAATTTTACTAAAGGTGTGTTTGATGTATTCTTCTTCATGATTTGATTATTGATAAATTATATATTAAACAATAAAAATAAATACAAAATAAATTTTGAGTTAAATTTTTATCCACAAATAGCATAAAATAAAATATTGGTTAAATTTTTTTTACCTAATTTGGCACTATCTTGAATTTCTATTAGTTGATAGCGTAAAATTTTTTATATTATATACATAGAAAATAAACTCATAAATAATATTAAAAATTATATTAAGAGTTAACAATAATTATTTTGATTAAAAAAATTTAATAATAAGTATTTTAAATAAATAAGATGTAAAAATTGAATAAATATTTCAAATAATATTAAAATATAAATAAATACTATTAAAAATAATAATATACATGATAAATATTATTAATATAAAATATATTTATATGGAATGAGAATAAAATTTTTAAAATAGTCATTATAAATCAATATTTTATCATAGTTGATAGTTATCTAATATGATTTGAATTTTTTTAGAAATTTTGTAATTTGACAATGTAAACTTGATTTTTGCATTTTACATTGCTAAATTAGGTAAAAAGATATAAACCAAAATTTTATTTTAGGCTGTTCATGCATGGAAGTTAAATCATTTTTTATTTTATAATTTTTATTATTTAATATATAATTTATAAAAAAAATAATCATGAAAGAGAATACATCAAACACACCCTTGATAAAATAGGTTAAAGTGTAGGTTTTTAAAACTAATGAAGTGGAGTGTCATTTCTCAATATTTCAAGGGAAATAATTGCATTTCACTTATTTATTTTTTTATAAGATTGTTGTTATTGTTGTGTGGGGTTATTTCGAGTTTGAGACATTGAATTATGTGATTTCATTTGATAATTTATTATTTGATAAAATGTCAAAATTTTGGATTTTGAATTTAAAAGATATAATAAATTTAGGAATTTGAGAAGTAAATTTATATCTTTAAATCTTTTATTTCAAGAAACATAAACAATTTGAACTACCAACATATTTAACATGTACAAGATTAATTTGATAATATTACGTGTGATTTATAATCAAATGAATAACCCTTAGATTACATCTATTTAGTGGTAAGTCACCAAAAGTTTATGGGCCTGTTTGGTAAATATTTTTAAAATTTATTTTTGGTTTTTAAAAATAAAAAAATTGTTTGAATGAATGATTTCAACTCATGTTTTAAAATTGAAAACAAAACTGTCATTTAAAAATATAAAATGGGAAACGTTTTTAGGTTGTTTTTCAATTTTATTGTTTTAAAATGAGTGGAAAACATGGTGGCATAATTGCGAATAAGTTGAGTTACAGTTTTTGCCATTTCTTAACTCTTGTTGGAGGCTTCTATGTTATTTTTTGTTGGACTCTTCTTTCTCAGCCTTACCACACAACACAACCCATCCTTTCACACCTTCAACCAAAGAGTTGCTCCAGACCCAAGCCTTCAACTAACAGAGAGAGTCTTCCCCATTCGGGCACATGACCTTTGACAAGACCCGCAACTTGTGAAGCCCAGATCCGTCGACGACAGCTCCTCTAGATGCACCGGCACATGCAAGTTGCTCCCAGAGAGCCGCAACTTGCTCCCCAGATCTCAACATTTTGACCTACTCCCTAGCTCTACCTCGTTCTCACACTTACCCAAGTAGTATAAGTCCCTCTCTCTCTCTTTCTCTCTTCTTCTCTTTGAATGTCTGAATATACCCAAACATTTCTCACTATTGTGGTTGCTGCGTCTCGTGTTGATCTTAGATTGATGAAATGTTCTAAGTTGTAGTTGATGGTATATAAAAATTTTGGTTCATGTCTTAATGACAAAATTATTCTAGTGGATATTCCGCTTTTTCACTCTTTTCTTTTTCGATTTCAATGGTTGGTAAATAGCATGTGGTGATCATATCAGAAAGCTTTAGGACCACCAGAGAATTGATGGAACTTTTGGCCATTTGCTTTAGAAAGCACAAGCGTATAATGAGGATACTTCATGATTTTTATTTCTTTATCACATGGGGTCCATTTCCACCCCATCCCTTTACCCTTCATACTCTTAAGGATATTGCAATTAGCTCTTTGAGGCATCTTTGGTGGAATAAATGCAATGCATAAATTGTCACGAGCTTTTCCTTTTACACCAATTATAGTTATTAGAATGAAAAACAAAAAAAAAAAGTTCCATACAAGAGAAAGGATTAGCACTATCATGTAGCATGCATGTGCACAACTGCGCTAACTGAATTTAATAAACAAAACAGTTGTCTTGCTGGTTTCTTTTCTTTATTTTATGTTATTGTTAGATTGAATGTAAAATTTTCATTTTAACTATAGGGCGATTTTTTCAATTATATTCCCCTTAATATCTTTTTATATTTTTATATTCTTTTTTTGCTAATTTGTGATCACTATTGTAGATGCAAAATGAGAAAAAAAAAAGTCTTTACTTTAGCCCTTGTCATTTGTCAAAATCTTTATAGACATTATGGTTGATGAGGTTAACAAGGGGAATATGAGGAATAAAGTATTTCACCTAAGGTGTGGCAAACCATGTTGAGTACTCTTAATCAAAGAATAGGACGTAAATATGACATGAAACAAATTAAGAGAAATTTAATAGGTTGAGGCAACAACATGGAATATTTTCTCACTTGCTGACAACAAACTAGATTTAGATGGGATGCTGAAAACTAATACTGTCACTACTACATAAGAAGTTTGGTCAACCTACATTCAGGTATACAATAGATAGAAGTTAGCATGCTTTTTCATATTTATATATTTTTATTTAACGTACATAAATTTTTAATTTCCTTATAGGCACATCCCGATGCTGCACCATTTAAGAAGAAAGGTTTGGATAATTACAAATTGTTGAGAGTGATTTTCAGGAAAAGTAGTGCAACAGGAATACTTCATCATTCATCTACTCAAGATTCAGCTAACAGATGATGAAATTGAGCTTGACAATAAATTTTTGCATGACAGGGTTCATGTAAATCTAGATGATGATGGGGAGGAAGATGATAGCCCAGAAATAGAGAAGTTACTCATAGTGGTAAAAGAACAATTAAAGTTCATAACCGTAATTCAAAGAGAGAGAGTAGGAGCATTCAAGTGAAAGATGCACTTCAAGCATTCATTCAGTCATTTAAGTTGAAGTAGAAGCTATTTTTGAGGCGTTAAGAAGAAAATCGAAGCTTCAATGGCTAGAGTTGAGATGTATAGGGCAAAGAGTGTAAAAGTAACTAGTTCTACAGTTGCATCAACTTAGTACACTATGGCTAAATGTATAACAGAGCTTAATAAGATGGATGATGCCCCATATGACTCTTATATGAAGGCGGTGGAAAAATTAGAAATGATTATAGAGAAGCATTTTTAAATATGATTGGGGATAAGAGAAAAGCATGGTTAGATAGACTTGAGTGACTCTTTTATGTATATATATTTGTGTTGATAATACTAATTATATATGTGTTTTTTAAATTTATGTGGCTAGTTTGGATTGACATATATATGTTTTGTCATTTAGAACAACATGATGGTTAATATTAGTACTTATTAAAATGCATATTATGTTTAATGTCAGGTTCAATTGTGATGGAAATAGATAGTCATCCTTTAGGCATTGAGCTCTAGGCATGATGAATATGAATTTGCTGAATTACTATTGCTAAATTTGATTTATCAATTATGAGTACCAATTTTATAATAAACTTCCTGTTAGAATATGCACTAATAAGTGGTCAAGAATTTGTTAGTGAGCTTTTGAAGGAATCTGAACAGGTTACAATAAATTATTGTATGGAAAAAGCATGTTATATTGCTTTGTGTAAAGAATAGAGAAGCAAAAATTATTTAGAAAACTCAAGAGTTGTGTTTTTAGAAGAACAAATAGCAATGTTTTTATTCATTATAGGACATAATATACATCATAGGTTATAGCAGGATTGGTTTCAACATTCTACCTAACATATTTCTCACTATTTCAAGAATGTTTTGAGAGCAATTTGTCGCTTAGGTAAATAAATCATAAAGCAAGAGTCCAACAATTGCCTGAGCATATCCAAAATAATCAAAAATGTTATCCATGGTTCAAGGTTAGTCATTTTTCTTTCGTCACATATGATGCTTGGTGTTATTTTCTTTTATCAAATTAAGATATTATGATAAATTTATATATTTGTATCATATGTTTGTATTAGAATTGTATTGGCGCAATTGATGGAACACACATAAATGCATGGGCTCCAACCAATAAGCAAACATCGTATAGAAGTAGAAAGATAGTCATCACACAAATGTTATGTGTATATGTGACTTCAATATGCTATTTACACATACACACACACACACACATATATATTGGTTGGAAGGTAGTGCTTATGGTTCAAAAGTTTTTCTAGATGTACTTACTAATCAAAATGCAAATTTTCCTTGGCCCTTTGAAGGTGATATATGTTTATTTGATACCATAATTTTCATTGTGTTAAATTACTCTTTATTAATTGTTATTCTAACGATATTGTCAATATTCGTGTTAATATTTATTCATTGCTTTAGATTCATATTATCTTGTGGATTTTAGGTATCCGTGTACTAGAAGCTTTCTCTCTCACCCATAGAGGTGAAAGATATCATGCACATAGTTTTATGAATGAGGTCAACAAGCTAGAAATTGCTACGGAGTTTAATTTCAAACACTCCTCTTTAAGAATGACAATTAAGAGATGCTTTGGATTCTTGAAAGCAATATTTTCATTTTGAGGTGAATGTCACCTATAAGCCTTCTAGGCAATGCCTTATTGTCATAGCATATTGTGTAATTCATAACTATGTGTGTAAGTATGGAATGTAGGACATATTGTTTAGAGAATGAGAGGATAAGGATCCATCTAACGTTGAAGCTATGAATGACAATATAAATTTAGATGTGAACTTTAATAGGACAACAAGAAGATTTATTATAAAGCTCCAAAGGAAATGACAAGTATATTCGTGACTAAATTCAAATTACACGTGGCTACAAGAAAATTATGGATAGCTTGTAAATTGATATATAAAGATAAATTGACACCAAGTTGTAGTAAGACTATTTTTAAAATGGTAATTTGTATTAAGACTTTATTTATTAAGTATGTATAAATGGATTTGTCATTTGTAGTAATGCAATTTGCCAAATAGTTTTTAATTTTATTAATTCTAAAAGTTGTTTTTAAAAAATTATCCAAACAAGTTCTGTTGTCCACCATTATAAAACTATTTTTGAAGTTAAGGTGCAAAACAGGTTTTTCTATTTTTTTATTTTTTAAAAATGAAAACATGTTTTCTAAAATAGTTTTAAAAAATTTTGAAACAAAAATACTTCTAAACAGGCCCTAGAATTTTATTTGTTTTGTTAAAAATGTGAAGTTGAGGTAGGGACCAAAATGTTCTATTTTGGTGTATTTGGGTGATTTTTTCACCAAGTATTAGGTTTCACTCAAAATTTGAAATGTCAAGGATCACAGAATGAGCTCTTCTTCAGGTTAAGCCTTAAGAAAGATAAATTGTGAGACCATTTGGAGGTTTATTTATTTATTATCAAATCTTTGGTATAGGTCAATTATATCGAATTTATTGAAAATTGAATAACATAAAGATGCGCATCATGATGCTAGAGGCTATAGAAAGCTAAGGGATAATAGTTAGCAACCATGTAGCACCGTTCTTGATTTCATTGTGTATAGCTTAAAGCTTCAACACATCTCTCACATATTCAATTACAAAACATCATAGTAATTTTTTTTCCTTGAACGAATTTCTTATTGATGCTATTGTGATAGCCATAGTTGATGCTAATACTAAATACCTTTTTCATGAACTGGCTCATCTGGCTCTGGAGCACTTGGTTGCATCTGATTCGGGATAGAACATATGATATATGTGCCTCTCTCCTCAGCTTCCACAAGCTTCACCTCCTTAGCCCTTTTCTTCTTCATAAACTCTGCATACATGACCCCCCTTTCCTTCAAGAAATCCAAACCAGCAACATATACCTCAATTGGTGGGAACTTGGAAAACACACTGTCAGGCACTTCTGCTTTCTCAAAATTACAACCAAAGTAGTCACGGTTTGAACCTTCCGGTATGCTCAGTCTCCAAAACATGTCATTGCTTTTCAGATCTCCAGCTTCTTCATCTTCCATCTCTTTCTCAGTTCTCTCTCACTCCCAAAGTAAGGGTGTATAGGCAGCACTCCTTTGATTTTCACAGGACACTCATTACTCTGAATTGCCTTCACAGCAACATAGTGTGCAATGTTGCCTCCTGCACTGTCCCCGGAGAGGAACACCCTTGATAAGTCAGCATGTTGGAGCCAAGGCTCAGCTATTACCTATATTGCACAAGTACGAATACAACAATATATATTAAATTTTTTTTAAAATAAAAACTTAACTTATATTTATACATAGTATTGAATATTTAAAATAATTTTCATCAAATATTTATAATAATTAGATGTATTTTACCTCCTAAAATTTTGAAAATGTGCAAATTGACTCTAACGTTTTCTAACCGTGCAAATGGACTCTTTGTTAGCATTTTCTTCTATATTACTAATTGAAATAAACATTTAAGAAATGTTAGAGTATCATTTTGCATATTATTTGTCAGTTTATGGTGCTAGATTATACCTAACCTGAATTTTAGGAGAATAGTACACCTACGTTTTTCATTAACAATAAGCGAACATTTAATTGAAAGACTAAAATATACATCAAGAAAAGTTCAAGAATCGATCTGTACATTTCTAAAATTCTGGGTGAATTACACAACACCTATGATTCAAGATTAAATGTATTTTTCCTAGATACAATAAACACCCATATTTGTTTAAGTTCAAAAAAAAATTAGTCATCCTATAATTAAGGAAGCAGTATTTGATGCATATACGCATAGCTAAATATATATACCGCAATCAAAACTCTTCTAAGTATTTGTGCATCATATAAGTGCTTACTTGCTCTCCAACCCATTCGAGCGAGCGCGTAGCCGTCTTCATACTGAGAGGGAAGGCGGTGCTCGGGAGCCAACGGTAATCAACAGACAACACAATTGATTTTGATGTGGCAGACAAGTCACCAAGGAAAGTATGGTAGCCAAGCCATGTGGTGGAGGCGATGCAAAATCCACCACCATGGAAATAAACCAAGAGGGGAAGCTTCTCTGAAAAGGAATCAGGTAAATCAGCAGGTAAAAAGAGCCTCCCAGTGATGGGTTTTGATGGGTCAATGATCACATCCTTGGACTTGAACCCATTATTGGATGGTTCTAAAGAGGGTGGAGCAATCTCTGGTGGGTCAAAGCGCTTCACAGTGCCATCAGAGTGAGACTTGAAAGAAAGTCTGGTACTTCTGCTATTATGGACATTTTGATTTGGACCAAACAAGTTTAAAGAGTAGAAGGTACAAGGGGTTTCAGGTGCTGAGGTTGAGGTGTTCTACATCTGAAGTGGGGATTTTATACATAAGCTAAAAGGGGATTAAACTTTAAGGGTACCTGTTTTTTTTAAGATATATTCTTGGTGTTTGCGGTTGGCTAGTAGATCTTGTAAGGTAGTTCATGTAAATTGCGTTGTGGGTTTTATGTTTGAAACATCAAAAGATTGGTTGGTGGGTTGGTGGTTATGATATGAATGGGGATGGATAAGAAATAATTCTTTGAAAAAGAGTGATGACATGATAGTACGAATAATTCTTACATGGTGTTGTAGAGGAGTGCCAAAATGAACGGTGTTCTGACTAATAGTAATAGGGTGAAAGAACAAAAAAAAAAAAAAAATAGTAATAGGGTGATATTTAAGTCTTGCTTAGTTGTAGAACTCATTTATATAGAATGTCATTCCATCATTGGTCGAACCACAATCCACCTAGTGATTTTGAATTGTGCAAGAATTTCTCGTGATAGTATAGCATTGGATTCACATAGAGAATCCTAATAATAACATATCACTCATTCAAAATATAATTAAAATTATAAATGTGATTTTCTCTATTAATTTAGGAACAATATTATTAATTAATATATATTTATAATATTATTAATATTTATTCATTGGTTTCCTAACATGCATGTTTCTTTTTTTAGACAGTTGAGAAGCAAAGGAAGTATAAAATTATTGGTTGATATGATATCATACATGACTTTGTTGTTATCTTGAGTGTCAGTGTCTTTATTGACATTTAGGGTGCATTTGCTTCTAAATTTTTTTAACAAAAGAGTGATTTTTTTTTTTTTCTATTTTAAAAAAATCACTTTTTATGAAAATTATTCGTATCAACTTCTCTCAATAAAAATGCTCAAAATAATCTGTTTATAGCTTTTAACTACAAGATGATATAAATAGCTTATATGAAAATCACTTTTTGGTCCAAAAAAAATCCAAAACAAATGCACCATTAACATTTGTCTTTGAAAAATCAAACCTTGATTGGTCGGTTGGTTCCGATGCAAAACAGGGATAGATAGATCAAGAAAATAAAACAAAATAGAAAACAATGAAATGTTCATTTTTTAAATTTCAGAATTAAAGTGATATTTTCTTAATTTTATAAGCTTAAAGTGAATTCACGCATTATATTTCAGGGAACAAATAAACTTTTAAAAAACAATGTTTTAAAT
Source organism: Dalbergia oliveri (assembly GCA_030441495.1). Classification (NCBI taxonomy): domain Eukaryota; kingdom Viridiplantae; phylum Streptophyta; class Magnoliopsida; order Fabales; family Fabaceae; genus Dalbergia; species Dalbergia oliveri. The sequence goes on along the minus strand of JAMLFY010000015.1, from coordinate 10,579,581 downwards.
GAGTATAAATAACATAAGTATCAAAAAAGAGTGAAGGATAAGAAGATTAAAATTAAAATCAATGAAACGCGCCAGGTAGGGGTCGAACCTACGACTTTCTGCTTAGGAAACAGACGCTCTATCCACTGAGCTACAGGCGCTTCATGTTTGATGCTGGCTTTTGTGTCTATAGGGTTGTGTAGTGCGACATGCCCATCGACACTGAAAAAAATGAGTTTATCCGTATTTTTAAGGATTTTTTTTTCATCACAAAAGATGTTTAACAAGGAAGTAAAAACTTGACCCAAAAAAAAAAAAAAAAATTACGAGTACTTAATAACTGTCATCAAAGTAATGATAACTAATAAAAGAGCATAGAATGCTATTTCAGATTTTTCAAAGATGTAGACAAGATATAATAATACAAAGTCAAAGTTTGGGTTAACTGATAAGATAATGTTATTAAAAAATATTAACTTAATTAATAGGACCGACCAGGTGGAGATAAAAAGTTCTTTAAGTTCAATTTTGATAGACTTTTCTATTGTAAATTGCAATTGATGCATGAAGTTAAGCTTAAATATCGGTGTCATCCATAAATAATAATTAAAAAAAAGTATTAAGACTAAAAGCTGGAGACTTGTAACACAAAAGATTTTTTTTTGGTAACATGTAACAATAGATATATGAAATATGGCAACATTTTTTTTCTTTATTTAAACTTTTTCGTTTTAAAATCCCTTGTGAATATTACGTGTAATATTTCAAATCCTGAGTCCTATTCTTTTTTCCCTTTTAAAAAAATACTTTTATTGTACTGAAAAGAGAAACTTATATTTGTATACTAGTTTTTCTTAATTCATCTTCAAAATTATAAAAAATAAACTTATGAAATAAAATATCAATATTTTAAATAATTGTGTGAAAATATTTTTCTATGCAAATTAATAAACTTTGTATTGATTTCTATATATATCCATTCTTTTATATTACATGTCTTGTATGATTCTCACCTTTTTTTCTTTTCTGGTAGTTACTAATTCTCAACTTTTATAAAAAATGACATAGGATAAAATCATGTAAAATTCAAGAAGAGATGATTAACTACCCCTGAATACAACAGTGACATAGGGTTTACGTATGGCATGTCTTCATAAAATTAAGTAAAGTATACAGAATTGGACGAAAGTGGGCATCAAATTCTTATCTGGCTCAGTTTCTGAATTGTGTTAACCGTTAAAAAAACCAAGCAGTTAGTAACATTCAGATGGTAGGGGGCATCTATTGAGGTATTGCCAAATGGCAATAGACTTGAGATTATTATTATTATTATTTTCTTCAAAAAAATCCAGATTAGCCACCCGAGACCTTGAGTAGCTATCCATGCACAGTAAATGATTTTCTCCACAAAACAATACCATAAATTAGTATTAGAATGCAGTACAAAATTCCAAGTTATCACTTTCCATCCCTCTCAATACTGTCATATAAATATCTACATCAAGCTGACAAACTGTTAACATATTAATACTAGCTACACATGCTAAACGTTTAGTTAAGCAGCTGAGCAATCCATGGAACCTACAAAAGCCTGAAGGAAAATTTTGCCCATCCATCAACCATCGGACACTGTTCCACAAAGGCAGCCAGATTTTCCATCAAAATTCATTGAGTTCTCATCAAAAGGGCATTGTTGAACAGGAAAGATGAGGATATGGAAGGTTAGCAGCTATCAAGTGTTATTGCCATGATCTATTTGCCTGCATGCTTTGGATCAGTATAACAAGAAAGTATGCAAATATGAGAGTCAGCAGCTATCTCAATTTATTCACAGGATCACTATTTGCCTGCTTGCTCTAGAGCAGTTATTAGCTTTCAATCCTCTTCCAGAGCCTTGTTACCAGAGGAGGCAACGAGTATATGCTTACAGTTGAGCTTCTACCCCTAATCTGCTCCAATGTATGCAGTGCTGATGAAGTTAGTTTGATGAACATGTTCTCCATACTTTCAATTTCAGCAAGTTCTTTGGGAACTTGTGCTAGCGATGCTTTATTTTCGTTGGCTGTCATGGAGCCGCACCCATGTTCTCGGATCCTCATTAATTGATAAGGTTGAGCCTGGAGGCCCATTTTTGGGGAAAAGGATACTTAGCATCACCTCACACTCCTTTACAATCTTGTCAAGCACATCCACTTTGAAGAAAGGCTGGTTAAAGACATCTTGGATAAAAGGTAAGCGAAGTAGTGCACCAGTTCGCTTGTCATATTTCTTTATTATCTTCACTAGACCTGCACAAAGAAAGGGTGATGAGATTTATAAAAGAGAAATCAATCACTCTAAACCTTCATCATCGAAACAACCCCCCCCCAAAAAAAAAAAAACCAACAAACAATCCAAGAAATTTCGTCTAACCATTAATCCGATCTCTAATAGATTCAACAAAGTTCTGTGTTTCCTCACAGCAATTATAAGTAGTCATACTGTGCTCCATTCTTCATATAATCATATCTGATGTTTTCTTTTTGTTTTTACACAGGTTCTTCATATCTGATATTACTTTGGATTTAATCATTGATTTCCGTTTATGCAACCATCTATTCACAAGTATGATTCAGTGATAGGTGAAGACAGTTTAGTAAAGCAAATCATCAAGTCTTTCAGAACAAAGTACAATAGTTATCTGCTTAAATTTACCAGAAACATGTAACAATAGAGACAGAGTATAAAACAGAATTACAAAACAGTGAAGTGTTAAAAATAGTGGACTTGAAATCAACTATGCAATAGAGTCCATAGCTTTTATTTACTCATGGCTGGGGAAAATATGATTGCTAACAGTTATCTAAGAGTTGATATCAAATATCACGATCTCCATCCCTTATTCATCTGCCTACAATTTTAATCCCCCAAAATATAACTCATTTGCAAGTAGTCCATTATTTAAATTTATATGATGATTTTGTCTCTAAATGATTTAAACCCATTTCTTGCTGGCCATTTTATTATCTCTGGCAGACTGACATGAAACAGGTTTGAATAATTCAAGAATAAATCATACAAGTAAATTAGATGAGGAACTAGTTTGCAAGTGAGGTATATTTCCAAAGACCAAAATCCAGTTTTACTCCATCTTAATAATGCTTAGGATCCATACAAGTGACCACATGCCAATACTACGTTGCTACATTTCACCATGCTACAATGTAAATGGAATCCATTACATAAAAATTCCAAACTCCGAACTCATGCACAGGCTCATAAAAAAAATACCTGTGTAGTTAAGTGCGCTATAGTTCTCTAACAAAACCATCTCTCCATGAAAATCCACTATTTCCCTCCCTATTGACATCAACTCTACGTTTGAATCCTTAGCCCTGGCAACTCTGTCTTGCAATTCCTGCATCAAAAATACAAACAACAGATCTCAGAAATATCACAACTGCAAGTCATTACTCATAACATCTTCATTAAAGTTTTCAGTCCATCTCCTAAAATTTCTCGTGCAAAGGATTAAAATAAGAGTGAATATAATTATCCATATGGAACTGAAGGCACGCTCAACTAAATGAATGCCTTTAGATTCACATACTAAGTACTAACCAGCAAAAGAATGCAGAAATCAGAAGTATAACCCATGTCCTCCAAGAATTACCAAGCCCCAAACAACAAAGGACTTCTAAAATAACCAAACCCTTGTTAAATTTCACTGGTCTTGAAATTTTAATTATTAATGCAATCCCTAGACAAACAAAATTAGAGTAAACTAGGATTTTGGTGCCTGAAAATCTACGTTGCTCCCAGTTTAGCCCTTGACTCAGATTATCATATTACAATTCATTACTCGTTTTGCTAATTCTGGTTAAACTGATGTGAAACTAGCTAGAATAATTCCAGTACATCATGCATAACTTCTTTTAAGGAAAATTACAAACGAGCCCATTATTAATGACTTAGATTTAAATGCCTTGAATACGGAAATGACGTAGAATAAGACACGATAACATAATTTGATATATCATATCACTATATTGCATGCAAGTTACAATCATGGTTTTAATTGTGGTCCGCAACGTTCAATTAAAATCATGGTTACGGTTCTAAAGGCTAACATACCATTTTACTCAATAAAAAATTAAGCATCTAAATTATCACGAAAATTTCAAATTTCGTAAAAAAAAAAAAAAAAATTGCGTGTAGATGGATGGCAGTTACCTTCCATTTGATGATGTACTCTTCCTCATTTTCAACGAAGAAAACGTTAAACTTCTCAATCTCCAACTCTAGCAGCTTCAGGAAGTCGTTAACCTCCTTCGTCAGCTCCCCCTCGCCCCCGTCACCGCCGTTGCCGGCGGCCTCCAACCGCGGCCGCTTGCTCAGCGGGTTGTCTGCTGCGGCGGCGGCGGACGAATCCTTGGGCGCTATGAGCTTCAACTGCTTCTTCAAATCCTTGTAAGACAGAAACTTGTCGCGCCAATCGGGTAGCGTTTGCTCGATCTGGTTGCTAAGAATCTTCCAGAACTTCATGGCCCTCTCTCTCGGCTTCCTTCTTCTTTTTATTTTTATTTTTTCCTTTTATTCCTCTCAAGAAGACAACGTTTGGATTCGGAGGTCGCAAGTGTTTGGGTTGGAACCGTGGATGAACGAGAATGAATGAATGCTGTGATGTTCTGTTTCTGTTAGCTGGTCGTGGTAATTGGGGGAATTTTTTTTTTTTTTGGGGGTGGGGTTTGGGTTGAGTGATTGGGGAGGAGGAACGAGGAGAGCGGATTTGAGAAACTAAAAATAAAGGGTTGTTTGGGTTCCGGAATTAGAATATTCGCGGACAGGGAATGAGGGAATTTTGGAATATTCTTCGTGTCCTGGCACGCCATTTTTATAGGTTTCGTCTCCCCTGTTCACTGTACTCGTTGCAACGTGTGATGCGCGTAGTGTAGCGGGGTGTTGTAGTAGGTAAAAGTTTAGCCGGGTTTGGAATCGGTAATCCGATCAAAGCCATGACACGGTCCTAGGATTCAGAGAGCACTTAGGAGACTTACAGTCACTTACTGACAGGCTATTTGGAATGCCTATGAAATAAATTTCTTCAAGAAGAATTGAAATTAAATTTCTTGTAATACAATTTGGGTCAAAAATTAAAATCTTACAAGAATTCAATTTTATCATTTGGGCAAAAATAAATCAGTAAAGAGGCCTGATTTGTGGAAGGAATTGATCTAAAAACTGATACTATCAACTTACCATTGTTTTCTTCATCCAAGACACCACCATGGCTTGTGTATCTGTAAAAGCTTGAAGCAGCAGCCCATCCGTATTTGTTCTTTTCTTTTTTTTTCCTTCCTTCCTTTACAGGAGCCACGTGCTGGGAGTGGAGTGCCAGGCCCAGGACATCTGGAGTGCTGATGAGAGTGGGTGATGGTTGTTTGTAAGGATAAAATTGAAAAATAAACAAATCAATTCATTTTTAGATACATTCTAAATCAAGAAATTGAATTTAATTATGTTATTTACGAAGTCATTCCAAACATAAGAATTTAATTCAATTTCTTAGAGAATTCAATTCTTAAAGAATTCAATTCAATTCCATTACTTAACTTTCCAAACACCCTGAAAGAGTTTCGTAATAACGAGAATTGAAACGCATTCTTATAGGATATGAGCTCACTTCTTATCACCGATGTCAACATTCATTGGCTCGCTTTTATGATTTGTTTCAAGATTAAATTCAGTTAGCCACATTAGGTATTAAGAAGGATATTTCATCCCATTAGTTTTAAAGCACTATGTTTTATCTCATTTTATTGAGGATGTGTCTGGTATGTTATATCTTATGATTTGATTTTTTATAAGTTACATATTAAATAATAAAAATAATTATAAAAAACAATTAGTTTAATTTCTATGTATGAATAACATAAAATAAAATATTGGTTTATAAATTTTCACCTAATTTGGTACTCTCTTAACTTTCTATTGATTGAGTAAAAATCTCTTTATGATACTAATGCATAGAAATTAAACTTATATATAATAGTTAAAATTATATTAAGAGTTAAAAATAATTATTTTAATTAAAAATTAATAGTAAGCATTTTAAATAAACATGATGTAAAAATTAAATAAATATTTAAAATACTATAAAAATATATAAATAAATACTTCTAAAAATAAAGTAATGCGTGATAAATAATATTAGATAATAAATAATATTAATATAATAGTTCCAACTTCCATCATAACCACCTTTCTTTATTCGTAAGACCACTTCTATCTAATCATCATTTACTTAATATCTAACCATAACTATTATATTAAGTAAAAAATAATTTTCTTATACATTTTTATAGTTTTATCTTCTGTCATAACCACTTTTATTCATCAACATACAAAAATTCAAGAAAGTGTCAAATTATACTAGGTAATTATCCATTATAATAAATACCCACTATGGTTTGATAATTTCTTGAAGTTTTACTAGGTGGTAATACAAAATGCGAGTTAAGTTTATATTGTCAACTAATAAAGGGGCATCTAGATTAGATTTTTTAGTATGAAAATCACCTTTTTTTACCAAAAAAAAAAATCATGTAATTAGATAATTCTAAAAAATCATCAGAATTTCAAGAAAATTAGCTTTTATTTTATTTTGTAAAATTAAAAAAGTAGCTTCTAAAAAAATTAATTTTCAGCTTCTTTCAATTATATAAAAAATTTAAGTTTGAACATGATATTGTTGATGCTGGAGATGCAAGACAACGTTGTAGCATTATAGCCTTATTAGAGACAGAAATAGACAAATAAAACCACCAAGAGCTATGGTTATAGAACATAGTCTCTTTTGCTTTATTGGTGGTAGAGATGTGCAATCAGAATATTCTATCACATATCATGAGGCTATTTCAAGTGAAGAGTCTGATGCAAATTGCTACAATAAGTAAAGAAATGAACTCTCTTCATAAGAACTAGACTTGGAGTTAGTTAAACCACCTAAAGGACATAAAGTTGTTAGCCGCAAATGGATCTTCAAGAAAAAGGAAGGATTCCCTTGAGTTGAACCAGTCGAATAAAGCACGCTTAGTTGTAAAAGGTTTTAGCCAAAGGGAATGAATATATTTCAATGAAGTATTCTATCTGTTGTGAGACATGGCTCATTCGTGTTTTGCTTGCTATAGTTACACTTGTTGACTTAGAGCTTGAACAGTTCGATGTCAAGACAACTTTTCTTCATAGTGAGCTTGACAAACAAATCTACACAGCAACCAGAAGGTTTCATTGTTCAGGTCAAGGAGGATCATGTATGTCTCTAAGTCGTTATATTGCTAAAGCAATCTCCTCACCAATGGTATAAGAGATTTGATACTTTCATGTTAAGCCATGGCTACTCAAGGAGTGACTACCACAAGTGACTATGACTATGTCGTGGCTACTCAAGGAGGACTATGACTGTGGCTACACAAGGAGTGACTATTTGTTACTCTATGTTGATGGCATGCTCATTGCTGCTAAGAGATGAATTTGAAATAAAAGACTTGGGTGTTAAGAAGATTTTGGGCATAAAAATTCACAAGGATCGGCATGCTGTAAATTATATTTGTCTCAGAAGAAGTATATTGAAAAAGTACTTGAGCGCTTTGGAATGCAAGATGCAAAACCTATTAGTACTTCGTTGCACCCATTTAGATTATCTTGCACATTCACTATAGTCCACTGAGATGAGGAACAAATGACACATATTCCTTATGCTAGTGTAATTGGAAGCATAATGTATGCTATGGTGTGCACTTGTCCAGATATTTCACATGTCATTAGTGTTGTTAGATATATGGTGCATCCTGGCAAGATACATTGGAGGCAGTGAAATGGATACTTCGATATCTTCAAGGTACTAGATATTGGCTTAGTATATGATAGGAGTTCTAACACTTGGTGGTAGTGTTATTGGTTACGTTGACTCTTGATTATGTTGATGTTGATAAAAGGAGATTTCTGACAGGATATGTCTTTATGCTCTACAGGTAGTACAATTAGTTGGAAAGCGATTTTACAATCTACTATTGTATTATCCACTACAGAAGCCAAATACATGGCAACAAAGAAGCGTGAAGGAAGCCATTTGACTGGGAGTTTGGTAGGCAATTTAGGCTTGGAACAATATATTACAACTATTTATTGTGATAGCCAAAGCGCTATACATTTGACCAAAAATCAAATGTATCATGAAATAACTAAACATATTGACGTAGAATATCATTTTCTTCGTGAGATTATTTCTCAAGATGCCATTGCAATGAAGAAAATTGGTACCTTGGATAATCCAGTCTGATATGTTGACAAAGTCAATCATTGTTACTAAGTTCAATGGACTTAGTTGCCATTCACAATATGTGAAGTTTGCCCTTATGGGCATATTGGAGAATGCGACTTCAAAAACTTGAAGATGGATGAAAAATCAAGCCAAGGTGGAGATTTGTCAAAATAGGTGGCTTGAATTTTTCCAATGGACAAAAAGTCCAACTTCTTTTTGGTGAAGTTATGGATTGTTTTCAATCCTTGAAAACAAAAGTTAGATGTTGCAAATCAAAGCACATGGCAAACCAAAGCATGGGGCAGTGAATTGATAAAGGGGTAGGGCACAAAATGAGGTTTGAAATTATTGCTCAAATGGCTCTATAAATAGAGCTTTACTTGAAGCACTAGGAGCATCATATCAACACAAAACAACAACCAATCCTCTCATCCCCTTTTTTGTAATAGAGTGAAATTATTTGTTCCATATAAATTCTTCTCTTTTGTGAGTTGAGAGTATGTACTAGTGAGAAAAATATCTGTGAGGTATTCTGGGGATTTGGAATTTGAGTTGAGTAGAGTGTGTCCACCTTTTATATCTCTATCATATTTTTATAGTGAAATAATTTGATTGTTACCTTTGCCAGGAGATTAAACTTTAGCTCTTAAATCATTAAATTTTTAGTATCATTTATTTTATATTTCAATATATTTATTTTACGGTACTTTTTGTGCCCTTTGAAACTACCATTTCAGAACATATAACCAAGAACTTGCATGTTTTTACATGTGGTGGTTGTGAGCTAGCTAGTAATTTAAAACAAGGAGGTGCGGCATGGGAAGAAGGGCATATATATAACCAATACTTGCATATATTTGCGTGGTTGACTCCTATTCCATTTTATTTAAAACAAGTTTAATTTAAGGGCATGTTAATTAGTAAATCTCTCTCTTACATCTTACAATGAAAAGAAGGGAATATAAAGAGGAAAGAGAGTTTTAAATTGGAGAGTTACCTGTAATAACAATATTACAAATGCTACCAAATAATAATAAACTGCTTGACAACATATTTAATCTTTGTAGTAGAAGAAAAAATGACTAATTCGTGGGAATGCAAAAGTATGCATGGTAAATGTAATATTTACTTGCGCGTTCATGGGATTTTTTAAGTTTTAGTGTGTGTTGCAATATATTTTAGATATTTATTTGATAGTAAGTATTTGGAAATTTATAATATTCAAGTTGTTAGGATATATTTATTTTATAGAAGTAAAAATAGCAATTTTTTAGATTTTTGGATTAACTATTCATTTTAGGTGAAAAAATTGAAAAAAGATTTTTTTTTAAAAAAAGTGAATTTCACAAAAACAAAAGCA